>JAOEHY010041672.1:0-13872 GCA_025447955.1 Psilopsiagon aurifrons
CCTCTGGGAGCAGAGGGAAGAAAAAGGGGGAAGTGAGTGAACAAACTGTGTGGCTGATTTATGGCTTAAACCATGACGCAATATTACAGGCACACCAATGCAGCTTGACTTTGCCTGCACAAAATCTGTCATGTGAAAATGATATTGCTCTGAAAGTGCATGTGCAGTCTTATGCGTTGTCACAGTGGGACTAGTTTGAAAACATTTCAGAATGTAATCCAGAATGACATTTTGATCAAGATAAGTTCATGTGGCTTGTTTTTGTGGTTTTTCCAGTAGCAGAAAGCTTTTGTAAAGAGCACAGCTTTGAAAATACTTTGACTCCAGGGGATTCCATCAGGAAGCTGTACTCAAGCAGTAAAACCGTCATAAAAATGCCTGCCACCTCCCAGGGGAAAAAGTAAAAAAAAAGGAGAGGAAAAAACAGGCACAAAACCTAATAATAAATGCTTGTGTTTTGTTTGGTTTTTTTTTTTTTGTTTGTTTGTTTGTTTTTTTTAACATACTGAGAACAAGAAACAATCAATGCACTCTGTATGGCCAAAGGCAGATAAAATAAGAGAGAAAAAGTCCAAGCCAGTGCAAAAAACATTAAATCAATGTTTTACACCATTGTTTTACCTTGAAAAAGCTTGGCTTCTGCACCAGAACCATTTTTTGGGGGATTTTATGGGAGAGAAAATGGTTTCAAACTGAACTGATGTGAAAAACAGCACAGAATCACCAAGTCATCAAAATAAGTAGCAAACAATCATAAGGATTTGTTAAGAGCTTAAGGGAGCTCAAAAGCCAAATAGCTGAGGTAGTAAGCTGTCTTAGTGTCACAAAAATTAGAAGATGGTTAATGCAATGACAGTTATTGAGGGAGGATTCAGGAGATATCGTGGTAATGACAGACTAGTTGTACAAAAATATTGCTGGACACTCTTCTGAAAAAGGAAGTATTTTTGATATGAATAAATAGCAGATACTAAGGAAGAGTTAAGCAGATTTTGCCTAGAAAAACTTTTCTGGTTCCTTGGAGAAGATTGCAAGCATATATGCAGTGAACCTACAGTTGATATGCTCTGCTTGGATTTCTAAAAGGCATTCAACAAGGTCCCTTCTCAAAGGGTCTTATTGCAATTCAGCTGTTGTGGAACAATGGGGAAGGCCATCACATTTTAAAATAACTGACTTAAGAGATGGAAAGCAGAGATTTGGAATAAATGGTCAGTAATCTCAAAGGGGAAGATTGGCAGTAAAGTTCCACAGTATATGTGTTTGGGTTAATTTGTCCATAAATCATTAGGAAAAAAGGATGAATAAGGGGACAAAGTTTTCTCATGACAGTAAATGATTCAGTAGGTAGATAAAATACAAAGGCTGACTGAAGATCTGTGCAGATTGTGGGTAATAAAATGGCAGATTACATGTTCAAGTGATAAAGAGATGAGGGCAACATGAGTATAGGGAGTTATTAGAGAAAAATAGGCTGATTATTGTCACATCAGTTTAGAGGGCTGTAGTGTATCCCTGACTTGAAAACTCTCTTCAGCATTTGTTCACTTTTCTAAGAAGCGGTGAGATAACTTACAAGAGATACAGAGACAGACTACAGCATACCAAAAGCTATGGAATTGTTTCTGTGTTACAAGTGATAAAAATTGAGTAAGGTTAACTAGGATGATTAAAAGGAAACTCATCAAATCATAGGTGGAATGAATATAAACAGAGATACATCATGATTTGGAGAGTTTCTTTTGTTCATTTTTGTCCTCTCAAGTACATGCCAAAATCAGGTGAGCTCATCATGAACCAGTTTAAAAATAAGCAGAAGGTGGAGGTTCTCCCCAGAGTATATAGTTTATATATGGATAGCATTTCCACAGGATATTCTAGATGCTGAAAGTATATCTGGGCTCAAGGCAAAAGTAGACAAGTATATAAAAGATAAATTAGTAACTAATTATTAAGTGATGGACACAATTCTAAATCACAAATTACCTAACTGATTTTTTAGGGTGTTAGGATAACTGATTTGTGATTATTTTCTTTTCTAGGCATCTGTCGATTACTGTTGGAGACAACAACCTGAACTGGATTGATATATGCTGTTCACAATTTTCTTAGTCATGGGCTCTGTGGGGTAACTGAACAGTACAACGTCAAATAAATAAGAAGGGGAATCAAATTACCATATTTTTTAAACATTTTTTGGTAGGATCTTGACTGTATGCAAGAAAATCATATTGGAGGATTTTTTGCCTTTTTCCTTGCCCTACCATCAAAAATAGAGGAGTCAGTAGATGAAGATCTGTGATAAATCAGTCATTCTGTTAAGGTAATCTTTCAGTAAAGCATTAGACCTTAAGAGGAAATTCAGTTTGAAACTTGTGAAGAGAATTAGAAACATGGGATCATAGAATAGTTGGGGTTGGAAAGGACCTTAAGTTCATCTAGTTCCAACCTTCCTGCTGTGGGCCAGGACACCTCCCACTAAACCATGTCACCCAATACTTTGTCCAATCTCGCCTTGAACACTGCCGGGGTTGGAGCATTCACAACCTCCGTGGACAACCCATTCCAGGGCCTCACTACCCTTACAGTGAAGAACTTCTTCCTTACACCCAAACTTCTTCCTTATATCCAATTAGCATAAGATCTAGATGAAGACTTTAAAAGTCCTTAAAATAATATGTCATGACAACAGAAAAATTGCAGCATTCATGGTACCTTCTACCAGAGGACCAGAAACTTCCCAGCTTCCAAAAGGCAAGGAAAGGGCAGCCGCAGAAATTCAGCTGCCTTCCATGCTGTCCCTTCAATTTTGTAAAGGCATTGTAGTATGTATTCAGCAGTTTATTTACCTAAAAAAATAAATAAATGAAGCACATTAAACACCCACTGGGACTGCTGAGAAAAAAATCTGGCCCAGTCATTGTAGTTACCCATGCTAGCAATAGCTGCCATACATGATCAGGTTGCCTGCCAGAAGGATCTGATGAATTACCATCTGACTATAGCTCCATTATTCATATCTTACCCGGAGCACTGCTTACCTATGCACAAACACTGGAAGCATACTATGCCTTGTACATGATACGAACAAGTTAATTACCATATAATTACATGTTAAAAATATTTTAAATGTAGTTTTACATTTAAAATCATTTGCTGTTTGGTCTCATGAAAAACTAACTTTTTAATAGGCATTGAGATGTGGATTACTCAGCTACCACCTGTAAGTTTATAGTTAGAGCTGATTGAAAACAAGTGTATAACTCCTATTCCCTTTTTTGAAATAAAATATTTCCGATATTTACTATTTATTGGAATAAGAATCTGGGGATTTTCCTCAAAATGTGAGAAGAGGCTTTTGGGTATTAATTTAGTAAAGATTTAAGAAATTTTAAAATTAAACTGGGATGAGTGGCACTTTCTAACTCTAAAAGATTCCAGTGCAGTGTTTGTGGTTTTTAGCATCACGGCTTACTGATTATTTCCTGTGAAAAAACGTTGATTCAGTAAATGCCAACTCTTCTGTAACAATAAAGTAAGAATTGACTGTGCAGAAAAATGTGACATAGATGGGAAGGACATGTCCCAGTTTTGCTAAAATTTGCATCCTGATCAAACATATATATATTTGTATGTGTGTGCATATGCATGTCCTTTCTAAAAAATGAAAACGAAACTTCCGTTTCCCAAATTCTGACCAACATTAAGAGCAAGTTTTATAGCTTATGGGTATTATGGGACCATTTTACTGTGATATATTAGATCCTGCAACATGATTAAGCTCCCTATATTTGTTTTATAGAAATGGCATTTGTATGAGCAAATTGAGCAATTATCTGCTACAGGGTATCTTTGTACATCCAGGTTGCTATTCCAAAAGTATGGACGTTTGGCCACAAACACAATTCTTGGATTTAATGAATTCGCATGCAGCTTTTGCTAAGACATTAGACTTATGATTACATCTACTCTGATATACCCGTTGAATGATTAAGGGGGTCACATTATTGACTATTTGTCTGCCTAGGCACAGTACAAGCAGAGAAAGGCTGTTCAGAGAGATATGTTTATCCCTTTAAAGTAAGAGAACTGTTGTGACTTGGAATACTTCTGCTGCAACTCAGATAAGGAGGTCTGCCTGTGGCTCATTTTATGTCCTGAATGCTAGACTTCTGGAGAAGCTCTTCCCGATATCCCTGGAGGATAGAATTTCAAAGCTTGGGATTTCCGTCTCCAGGGAAATTACAGTGCCATAAGAAAGCTTTAACATTGAGTCAGAAAAAGAACAGACAATTTGAAATTTTCTCAGAAAAGAAACATTCTGGCATTAAAACAAGGCTAAGCAACACACTAAAAAAATGCCTAGGGAGACCGCTGCACTGAAAAGTATTCTCAAGAGCTGGCAGACCCTTGACTGAATGTGGCTCCCAGAGACTCTACAACTCTAAGATTGCTATCAGTGTGTAGTGAGGTGGTGGAAAACCCTGAGAAGAAATCTCAAATGGGAGCTTTCAGGACTGCAGACTCCTTTGTCCCTTCTGAGAAATCAGTCATCTGAAATAAACACTTCAGATAGAGATGGAAGCTCCTGGGGCTCTTGACTTTGGGAGCCTGGAGTTCCTGGAGATCCCAGCTGGGAGCTCATTTGCAAGGCTGGGCTTGTTTGAAGCCCTAAGGACCCAGACATCTCCACAGCCTGACGCTGAGCTGGCAGACAGTAGGCAGGTGTCTTGTAGAAAATGAAATGCCTCTGTGAAACCTTCTGAGTTCAGCATTTTGTACATTTTTTAGGGAAAAACTGATTTCCTGACCATCTTTTTCTGTAATTTGAGTGAACTAGATGTGCACTGTGAGAAATGGCAACAGGGGTGAAGCAAAGAAAAGAAAACTGCTATTGGGAGAACAGCCATTTACAAGGATTTCAGGTAGTGTTTTGCATATTTTGTTTTTTTAATGTTGTAGTTTGTGTTCTCTTCAGTATTTTCAGGCATGCAGATATAAATCAAAGATCAGTGCTGCAAAGAAGACAGCAATATGAGTTATAGCTCATTGCTCACTTCTTTTTTTTAGTCAGGCAAAAGTTTATGTTGGATAGTATATATTTACAGAACACTATTGGCAGTTTACATTAAAAAAAAAAAGAAAGAAAAAGTATTAAGGTAAATCTTATTTCCAAAAAAAGAATACCAAATTGTAATTAGGCACATTTATATACAAATGTAGAAACATGAGTATGAAAAACATAATGGAAAACCTTTTTAGGATGCTATTTAGACCACCACCCACATAATGCCTTGGGGGATTTGCAGCAGAATTTCCTTTGAAAACGTGGGCCGGCCTTTTCATGTTATCTGACCTAAACGGTTTCTGTAACACTTGGTAAGAGCCACGGAATTAAAGAATCATGGGGTGGTTTGGGTTGGAAGGGGTCTTAAAGCTCATCCAGTTCCAACCACCTGCTATGGGCAGGGACACCTTCCACTAGACCAGGTTGCTCCAAGTCCCATCCAATCTGGCACTGAACACTGCCAGCTTCTTCAGGCAACCTGGAGAAAATAACCCTCACTGACCCTCACAGAAAATATGTCACAGATACTGAGATAAAAGAGGAATCCGAGTGCCTAGATAGACAACACTGTTGAAAAATTCAGGATGTTAGGTAAGTTACTTTCCTAAAAGCTGAAGCTTTGAACTTGTACACACTAATAGCAATGATTTTGAGGGAGAAGTAACTTTAAGCCGTGTTGCTTGAAAAAGATTTGGAGTAATTGCAAGATTAGTCACCTTTAAATGGTTAACCTATTACAGGTGTGTATGTACTTGAACATATTTAATTTACTCCGCAGAGTTCATCCAGCTTTTACACACTGCTGCCTCACAGCTTGCTGTCTTCAGCTCCAACATAGGCTAACAGCATGGGTTTCTTATGAACTGCTTTTGTAGCAAGCAGGTAAAAGCAAAACTTCAAAACCATTTCTCTTTGTTGGGAGAACCCTCTAAAGAAATTCAGAAGGAATGGTGCTGTCTGACTGATAGAGTTACAGTCATCCAGCAGTCTCAGCAAGTAGAACTGCAGTCACTCAGTAATTTGTGTGCTTCAAGCCTATACAATTTATAACAATAACCAAGTTGTTAAACAAAAGCACTGAACGCATGATAACACATACGGGGATTCATCTGAATTGCGTGTCACATATGCAGTATGCATATGTCACCTATGCAACAGGAAATACAGATCTGTAGGAAGAGGCTTGAATTTACTATTTATAAAGTATATTGCAATACTGTTTTCAAACAGGGTGAAGTTCCAACCAAGAATAGAAGAGTAAAGTGTTATCTAAGTGTAAAGAAGGACTGTATCAATACATGTCTAGGTGTTATTTGAACTTGTCATAGTTTAAGCCTCTCAGCCACACAGTTTGCTCACTCACTCGCCCCTCTCTCTTCTCCCCAGCTCCTGGAGGGATGGGAAGGAGAATCGAAAGAATGCAACTCCCACAGGTTGAGATAAAAGCAGTTCAGTAACTAAGGTATAACACAAACCTCTACTGCTATCGCCAACAATAACAATGACAAGGGAAATACAAGGAAAGAAAATACAACAGCTCACCACCTGATACCAAGCCCGACCAAGCAGTGCACCCCCTCCCCTCCTTCCGGGTCTCTGCCCTCCATTTTTACATACTGGGCATGATGTGCTGTAGTATGGAATACCTCTTTGGTCAGTTTGGGTCAGGTGTACTGTCTCTGCTTCCTCCCGGCTTCCCCTCCTCCCTGGCAGAGCATGAGACTCAAAGTCCTTGGCCAGACCAAACATCACTAAGCTGTAACTAAAAACATCGGTGTTATCAACACTGTTCCCAGGCTGAAAGTTAAAAACACAGTGCTGCACCAGCTACCAAGAAGGAGAAAAATGTCTGCTACTGCTGAACCCATGACATACCTACATATTTAAACGAATTTCAGGGCTCAAAGGAAATAATCTGCCTGCTAAGAACTATGGCTGGCAGGATGACCAGCCCCAGTTCTACCACTAGCCCATGAGACAATGGCACAGGCACTGAGACACAAATACCTAGCAATGCTGAGCGTGCTGTGGGTCTGGCCACACCTGGGGATCAGCAGATCAGCCTAGAGAAGAGGCAAGGAATGCCTTTCTTCTCAGCAATACATAACTCTGAACCTTTTCACAGTCTTTGTATGAAGGCAAGGGCAAGCTTACCCCAGCCTGCAGAGCACTCTGCAGAAGCTGAGTAGCAGTGAGTACTTGAGCCATTGAGTATTTCCAGTCTCCAGGTCGCACTATCTAGACAACTCCAGCATGAGTAAGATTTGGATTGCAAAACCCCATCAGTCAGTATCCACCATGAGCTCAGCTCTTATGCACAATGTAATTCACACACATAACATCCACTGAATTCAAGCAACAGCCAGAAAAGACGACAGAAATATGGTGACTGCAAAGTCCAGTGCATTAAAACTGGCATTTACTTAGGTAGTGAAATATAACCCGGGGTGACTAGTGCTGCTTGCATCTGCCTATGGTAGCAGGGCTTCTGCAATGGCAAAATTTACCCTGTAGCTGCTCTTTTCCCACAAGGGTCTTCAAGAAAGGAAGACAGCAGCAGTGCCTTTTATTTAGTAGAAAATTCTTTAGGGGGATGACCTTAAACAACAAGAAAAACAAAATCCTAAACCACACTGCTTTTCAAGTGTGAGGTTTTTTGCCAGATACTGGAAATGTTTACTATACTGCATTCTGCACCATTGTAAAGGTCTTATTTGTGGTTGACAGTACCTTTCGTGCAGTGATGGATTTCACTGAAGATAATCAGGTCTACATAACTGCTTTCTGGGCTGATTTTTATAAAACATAGGTTTTTAAAAAAATTATGCTCAAATATATACCAAAGAAAAAATATTAAAGCATTATCAGCTACCTAATAATAACACAAAAATATTGCGTATAGGATAGAGTCACTATCATTGTCACTGTATTGTAAGAATGAGTAGCAATGCAATGAGTATTGAACATAATGAAGCCTGTGCTTCTCTTTCCATGTAGATTAATGAGCTATGTGAGTGTGTATAGGAGTTAATGTATGACACAATTGTAATAATTTTGTCAGCAGCTAATGTATTTTAGGCATCTGCTCCATGAAGGCATTTTGTCTGTATATAAATATTTAAATATCAGAAAATGATTTGTCCTGGAGGTAAATGACACTGTTTTTTAAAACTAAACCTTATTTAAAATGCATTTGTCTGACTGTAACTTGCAGACACTAGCTTTTCCTACAGCTTTGAGAATGACACTGCCTGCTTCCATGCACGTGGTCTTGATGTTTCAATTACATCTAGGAGAGGTGGTCCGGCATAACTGGCGTTACCAGGTTGCATGCAATCCAAGTATAACCCACGTACTCTTGTCTGCAGAGCTTGTAGTCTGGTGTCTTTTGTAGGAATTGGAATTTGCTTTAGATATTTATTTGGAAAGAAATTGTGGCGCTAGGGCTGGACAAGTAGAAGTGCTTGGGAAACATCTTTTGAACTTCACAGTAGTGACTGGGGAAATTGTGCTGCCTCATACTAAGTGAGCTGTTTAAGAATTTTGAGATTATATCAAAACAAAAATATGGCACAAGCCCACCTATTGCTACAGTTTATATGCCATTTCTGCTGTTTCACACTCATACCACCACTATTAGAGAGAAACATAAGACTTTTTAACTGAAATGCCTTCACAGAGCATGTATGGTTTAGTGGGAGGTGTCCCTTCCCATAGCAGGGAGGTTGAAACTAGGTGATCTTAGAGTCCTTTCCAACCCTAACTATTCTATGATTCTGTGATTTTATGTATGTGCATGCATTTCCTATTTCTCCTTGAAATTTTTCCTTTGATATAATGCTTTCTTTTCTCTCATAGTTTCTAGTGAATTTCTGAAAAGCCATTGTAGTTAGAGTGCTTTTTCTTGTTTGTGTAGGACTAGTTCAGAGACACAAGAATTCATCTATTTATTTCATTGACTGTTCATCGTCATTTGCTTTACCCAATGTTCTATTCAGGGGCCAGAGGCTGGAGGTCTTTGCTTGTTGAAGAAGCTGACACAGAAGCTTTGTTTGGTTCCTTGTAGAGACACCCAGATTTGCTCCAAATGAAGCAATATCAGAAGATGAATAGTCCCATTAGTGGAATGTTATCCTGCATTTAATTAACTTCACTGAAGCTACAGTGAAGTGCAGAACTAGTGTCACTTTAATGTCTCTGATATACTGAGCAGCTTGTTCTGAGCTAATCTAGTTGTCTCCACACTGTGCCATGCACTCAACCAGACTAACTACAATCAAGCAGTACAGCTTGATTACAGATTCCCAGCATTTTTAAACTGATGTCCTGCTTGTAAAATCAGGTTTTCTTTACCTTAGATCTCTTTCTTCCCTAACTGTAACTGAATGGCTTGCTTACTTGTGTCTGTGTCATACTTTTCTCTGAAATTTTTAGAAGTGAACTTTGCAATTTTATATAAAAATATGATAACTTTTTTTGGAAGAGGGATCTAAAAAGTCCTGTTTCTTACCATCTTCTGCTTTGTGAAGGTAGGATACTTTAGAATTTTAAAAATCTAACAACATAGTTACTGAAATAAATAATAAACTTACAAAGTTGTTTGGGTTTACTTTTTTTTAAAAAAGACTGGTCCATCTACATTCAGTAGTCATGTGAAAGGTAGACCTGTCTTGAAAGGTCTCTCATACTTATTTGAACAGAGAAGATTTGCATTCTAACTGAGAAGTTGCACTGATAGTGATTTGCACTTGCTCTCAACGAGACTGTAGAAGAGAAATATGTGGTTTAGGACCACCAGGACAAGAGCTGGTAGAAACCCTCTAAGATCTTTAGATTTCTGCTAATAAACTAGATGTCATTGTTTCAAAAATTATCTAATTTTGCTGAGATGAAAAATCACAGGGGGAAAAAAAAGACAGCTATACGTGTGACAGATTAATAATGTCTGTGTCTGGTTCAGAAGCTCTTAGATTGCTTCTCCCAGTTCACACAACTGTAAGAAAAGAGTCCACTTGGGGATGGTGTGGATGATCTGTAGCCATCCAGTTCGAGGTAAATCTGTGGGGTTTTATAAACAAAGTGGGACAGAAAATCTGCAAATGGTAACTCATTTTTGTCTGTGAGGGCCAGTGTTACGTTTTTCTATCAGGAAAACTGGCAGCTTGGAAGAAGACAAAAGAGAGTCAGGATGCTCCCTTGTTCAAACAAATCATCAAATAAGTGTTAATTTTGCTATAATTTGTCTTTTTGTCCGCATATGTAGAAATAAGCATGCTTCAAATTACCTGATCTAACAAGAAATCCAGATATTTTTGTGCCATTTAATACCCACAATCCCATTTCCAATACTTGAATTCTTAGATAATCCATAGATGTCTGTATTTATATCCCTTGTTTTAGCTTTTCTAGAGGGAAAGATACCCCATCATACATCTTACTGAATTAAATTGCTGGTTAACTGTATTCATCAGCAGGTTCAAAAAACAAGCAGACAAACAAAACCAACCAAAAAAACAAACCAACCAACAACAACAACAACAAAAAGACAGAAAAAAAACCCCAAACTGCACACACACGCGCACAAAAAAAATCCTAAACAGCTGGTTTCTGTTAGTCTGTTGGCCTCCAGTGCACTCACACTTGTTTAAAACACCAAAAAAGGTTTGGCTCTTGGTCTTTCATGAAGAATGAAAATCAGCCACTAGTCTCATCATTAAAGTGTTGTTTATATTGATACAATTTCATTGTTCAAATATGGCCCAGAGGTTGACAGAATCAATGTCATGTGCTGAGCCTTATTTTCTCTACTTTTTCTCTACTACAAAACAGTTTCCATATTTTATGCCTTTGTGATAATGACATCTTTAGGAGGCTCAGAAATCACCACTGGAATTATGTCACTTCAGTTAAAGGGATCAAGTGCAGTAACAGGAAATCTAGTACTTGACTTTGAACATACCTTGCAGAACTAGTATATCCTTTCCTTTCTGTTTTAACTCACAGGAGTTTTCCTCTTTCTTGCCAGTAAGATATTTTGATCATAAATTGTTTTGAGAAAGCTATGTGCCTCTACTGAGTGCTGGGCTTTGAAATGATTCAATAGGTATTCTGTTATTCTGAAAATGTGGACCATATTCAAGGAAACATTAAATATATGGTTATGCTGAAATTTGCTTCTATGTGTGGTAAGCAATTGCTTTCCTTGGATAGACAAATATATTTTTATGCAAGGTAATAAAAGTTAGGTATGAAAAAGTCTTCATTAGGTCATTTCCTCTGTCCCTTCCAAATGAAATAGTTTTAGAAACATGTATACTGATTGAGCTGTCTGAATGGCTGCCAGCAAATTCAAACCCATGTGTGTGTTTTTCCTTAAAAATTCAATTTCGTATTAACAATAACATTCTAAGCAGTAGTGTCTTCCTGAATATAGTACTGATTTTGATCTTGTTAGGTGATTACAATCACTAGCCTTTCAACTTTGTGCCTTATATCATCACACAAGCTTTGATATTAAATTTCCCACAAAAGGCACTGTCACAATTGCTCTGTTTTGTTATCATCACACATTTCTAAAGCAACAATCACTAATCTCTTCATACACAAATATTTCCAGTATAGGATTTCTCTCTGAATGGTAATAGAGCTCTATTACTTCTGTACATGAAAATCAAAATCAGATACTTAGTGGAGTCCAGAGACCTCAACCCTTGATAAGAATATGTTTCACTGGGAGATATGTGTAATACCTTCCCTTGAAAATGGCAAAAGATATAAATGTGAGATAGGAAAGATTAGGCTTTTTAGCTGTAGGAAGAAGTCACAGTTATAGAACTTTCCATTTTGTATATATATATGTTAGTTTCTTATGCTTATGTACTTACAGAATGAGCCATCTGAACACACTTGTCCTTCTGGACACAGCTGTGGGACTGCTAGCTATTGGTAAGGTGTCTAGTCCTCCAAATGGTCAGGATTTGGTGAACCAAATTTTAGAAATTCTTACAACTACATAGGCATATAAATGGATTTTGCTCAGGTTGGGTGCAAAACTGAGCACTTAAATCTCTGTTACAAGCACTGACTGGATTTACTTTCTGCTGCAGGGTATACTTTTCTGCATGATCTGCCAGAATCTGGTATGCAGTTATTGGCTCCATTTTTTTTGACAATTTCAATCATAGTACAATACAGAAATCTACTTTAGTGACGGCCCAGGTGATGTCTCTGCCCTGGGATGACCTTCATTCAGCAGAAATGACTAGCACTGACTTTCATTCAGCAGAAAATGGCATGACTGACATAGTCCTCTTTGATCCCTGTGACTGTGAGCCAAACATACTTTACAGCTATAACCTATCTGAAAGTGAGCAGATGAGAAGTCTCATATTCATCAGGCAGCAAGTCTGCAACAGTGAAAACAATTTGAAAATACTCCTGTTCATCTCCTCCTTTGTATTGCACCTCTTTCATGTACTTTTCCATTGGCAAGGATAAGTCTGGTTTAGTGCTAGATCATTAGTAAATTTGAATATTATGAAGAATTGGAGATAATTGCATATGGAAACAGGACACAAAAGTTTGCTGTCTGGTGAGTCTTAGGAACGTGAAGGTTTCTTTTTGTCTCCGTAATAAAAAAGATTTTGTGCCATCCTGAGGCCCTCTCAGCCTGCGTCACCTAATCATGTCTCTAACTTTGCAGAGGCTGGTTTATTTTTAGTGGAGAATAAAATGTAGATAAGGTTTCTTCGCATGCTGCAGATACGTGTGGAAGGCCAGTCTAGAAATACATGAGTGTCCTGTCTGGTCTTGATTTCTGTTAATCTTATTTTCTGATAAAATATACACAAACACATATTTAGAAGCAGAAAAGACCCTGTGATATTTGTAGTCTTCTCAAAACATTGTTTGGCAAATTACTCAAAATTACTCTATAATTATAAATAACATAGGAAAATCTTATTCCTGTTGTTGTTCTCACTGTGCCGGTGTCAATCAGCTCTGTCTCTAAGAAAAGTAATTAGAGCCCACTTTGCTTGAGTCAAACCGAATGAAATCAGAACTGACACTGCAGGTGGTAGTTAGTTAAGGTATGGATAATAATTGTTGGCTCATTTTTTTGTGTGCCTTCTTCATTGTCTGCTCATTCAAAATCAAGCTTGTGATCTGCGACAGTGGACAAGATATTGCAAAGCTCATATTGGTCTCTGAAAAACATCTGGTAGTGCCTCATGTATTCATATAGGCAATAAAGTAGCAAGGTTGTCCTAGGTTCAGCAGTAGCAGCCACTTTTCTCCTTCTTAGTAGCTGTTGCAGAGCTGTTTTCAACTTTCAGCCTGGGAACAGTGCTGATAACATCAATCTTTATAGTTACAGCTTAGAATGTTTGGTTTGATCAAGGACTTTCTAAGTCTTATGCTCTGCCAGGGAGGAGGAGAAGCCGGGAGGAAGCAGAGACAGGACACCTGACCCTAACAGACCAAAGAGGTATTCCATACCACAGCACATCATCCCCAAGATATAAAAACTGGGGGCAGGAACCCGGAAGAGTTCTGTCCACGGCTTGGTTTTCAGGTGGTGAGCAGTTGTATTCTCTTCCCTTTTATTTCCCTGATCATTATTATTATTGGTGGTAGTAGCAGTTGTTCATGCTACACCTTAGTTACTGGACTGTTCTTATCTCATAGAATCATGGAATCATAGGATCTTTAGGGCTGGAAAGGACTTTAAGATCATCTAGTTCCAACACCCCTGCCATGGGCAGGGACACCTCCCACTAAACCATGCCACCCAAGCCTCTGTC
>JAOEHY010041675.1:4840-16476 GCA_025447955.1 Psilopsiagon aurifrons
CTCCAGAAGTCTTGGCTTGTGATCCTACTATTTGTTCTGCTACTGCCACCCAGGACCCTGTCCTCTGCCATCTCATGATCCTTGCAGCCAAGGTGGCTCCAGTCTCCTCATCTCTGATCAGTTCTTTGCTTGCAAACTTGAGGTCCATCACAGCATTTTTCTTGCTTGGTCCTTAATCACCTATCTTAAGAAATCATTGTCAACATGCTCCAGAAACCTTCTGGACTGTTTGTGCCTTGCTGTGTTGCCCTTCCCACAGACACCAGGGTAATTCAGTTTCCTGGGACCTCTGAATGTGAGGCTTCTTCCAATTGTTTGAAGATGTTCTTCCTCCATATCTTCCATCTGAGCACATGGTCTCCGTAGCAGATGCCCACATCACCCACATGGGTCTGCCTTCTAAGCCTTAAGCTATCAGGTGTCTTTTTGCCTGTGCCCAGGCAGACCCCCACACATACCCACTGCCCACTCACACAGGCAGAATGCAGCGCTGTGTAAGGGCTGAAAAACTCAGTTTGGTACAACATTGCTTTCAAATTTGCAGATGAGCACAACATAGACTGTAAGGCCTATGCAGTTTCGATTGTATGTCCTCTGTATTTGGCAAGATGACACCTTTTTTTTTATCTTTGTGGAGGGCAAACCTTTCACTTTTCAATATCTAAGCCTTAAATGAAATCCTGCTTCAGACATGAATTAAAGCTCAATTTCTATGGTTCTGTATAAAGAAAATGTGCAGTTAGCCTGCATTTTTCTCCACTGCTAGATAGCCTTAGAAGGGAAACCTAAACAAGGAAAAGAAAAGGAAATACTGACATTATCTGAGTATTTAAAATTTGTTTTTTGTGATTAAAGCAGCCATGCAATCCTGGAAGGGATCTTCCATTTTAATATCACCCAGAGGATGTATGATAAGAGGTATCAAGATGGCAACTCAAGATTATTTTATAAACTACACTATGAGGACTTTTGAGTGACTGTGAAACTAAATTGGCTCCTAAACACGCATCTACACAGCATGAGGCACTCAATAAATGAGTTCTGGCTGAGTAGTACTTTTGGCGCCTCTGTTACTGTACCCTGTAGGCAAATGCAGCAAAGCTCTAGTTCCTTTACTTGCTGTGTTTGGACTGCTCCTTCTTGCCATTGTTTTGCACAGACAGTTCTAAGCCACACACTGAGGCCTTCTTACCTGCAAATAGATGCAAAGATTTTGCACCTGCCTCACCTGTGATTCCCTGAATACATTTGCTGAAGGTAAGGGGGCAAACACCTATTGCACAAGTCCTCCCTCCTGGAATTGTCTTTTTTACTGAGTTTCCAGTTCACTGAAAGGCTCAGAGCGCATATCTGTCTGGCTACTTGTCACAAGCTGTGTCATCACATATCTTTGCATCTGGTCAGGTGAGACAGGAGAGGTTGTATAGCTACCAAAACCATACAATTCATTCAATTGCACTTCTTTGTTTCTCTGTCCATGATGTGGATTAACAGCCACAGCAATCAAAATGGTTTGGGAAAATTTTCTGCATAGCTGAAGATTCTAAAAAGTCACTTGAATTTTTGTGCTTTTTAAGGATGAGGGAGCATGAAGGAGCTCTCCCTACAATGTCAGCTTCCAACACCCTCAATCCTAATTTCACTGACTTTATCTTGTTGTCATGTCCCTCTTCAGATGTGTCTTTGAAGACACTGCATATTGGCAATTACCATGCTGGACTCAAAGAGGGATTTGCTGTTTCCAGTCTCAGCTGTATTTCTGGGTGCCACTATCTACACATCACTGACTTTGCATGCTTCACTTGGATTACATTATGTCAGCCCTGGGCCTCCCGCTTCTCACAGTCAGGATGCACTGACACCATAGTACCAACCAGCAGGTAGAACATCATTTAGTCAGGACTGCCAACCTGCATCAACACCAGTGATTAGCTTTCAGGTTGTTCTAGATATGTGTGTTTGTCACCAGCATTTATGCATTGTACTGTAGCTCAACAGCAGAAATAACCTGAAAATAGACCTCCTTTATTTTATTATTAACTTTTTTAAGCTTAATCTCAAACCTCTTTTTTCTCTCTGGAAGTCTCAAAGCCTCTATAGATCTCCCCAGAAACTATCTGAGTATAAAAACAGTGGAGCCAGATTCATGAAAACTTTCTTCTTCTCTCAGAGACAGTTGGTATTATTGAGACACTTGCAAAGTTAGGGGCACTGTCTCCTTTGCACTCACACCCAAATGAGGCTACAGATATAATCAAAACACAACAAAACCTTAAGGAGGGAGGGATTACAAGGTCAGACTTTGGTGAAAAAAAATCTTTTTCTGGATAATGGTGACTTCAAAGAGTTCAAGATTCTGCTGTAGTCATAACAATCTCTCTACAAACACATCTTTAGGAATAACAGGCAGGACAATTTTGACGTCTTTTTCTTGTTAAAGGATAACAGCAAAATGTTAGTGTTTAAAAATATGCTCTATCAGCAGCTGACCAGCAGTAGCTTGAAGACCAGGATATTTAACTCTTCTGTGTTGTGCAGTCACTGCTCTGTACAGTATATGTATGGTCACATACTGGAATCAGTGCTGTTGATTTGCAGGCAGCTCCAGGGGTAATAAATGTGTTCTGCAACAGTCAGCATGTGGTCGGCACCAGACTGCTGTCTGTTGGGAAGTCAGAGGCCCACCCCAAGCCCCATCTCTGTTTGGTGAAAGTTGTGCCAATGAAAGCAGCTAGAACCACTCGCCTGAACCTTTTTTTGAATTAAAGTATTTCTTGGTCTGCTGGGGATGCTAATACAAGAGACAGCCAGAGCCAAGACTCAAATTAATCCCAGACAAGGCTGGTTTAACATGCCAGAGAAGTAATGGAAGCAAAAGCAAGGAATTTTGTCTCCCTCTGTCATTGCGATCCCAAAGAGCTCTGTAATGCACAATAAAATATCATCTGCTGGATTACCTGAGGATCCCAGCCATCTTTGCTCAGAAGAAAACAGGGAGATGTTTGTATTTGTATAACAATAAAACACTGTGTATATTTAAACAGCTGAGCTCTTTCTGTTTCTGCTGGTCTAGGGGTGGGGATAATGTTTTAAATTTCATTTGGTTTTGCACAGTGCTACTCACAACACCCCAAGACAAACTGGGTCAGAAAAAGAGTGTGAGGAGGCTTATTACTGCTTATCTCTTCTTGAAGACAGCTTTTAATCACATATTAGCATGGCTAAACCCATGCTAGATAACTTAAAATTAGGGAAGCATCTCAGTGTTTGATTTCTTAGAAAAGAAAGCAAACTCTGTGCAACCCCTTCTTACTATTAAAGGAAAATTTTCTACCTTTTCATCTGGTCTCCAGTAACATGCTCAGAGGAACCTGCAACAGCTAAAAGGAAATTGTGAAGGAGAAAAACAAAACCTTCCCAGGACCCCAAGGTTTATTTGAATGCCTTTAGTATCTTTTCAGCCCACATCTGGTAATACAAATTGCTACATACCTAATATATATCTAATCCTTGACTTCAGGCCTAGCGGTTTCCCCCGCTTCAGGCTAAGTGATATCTCTGTTTGCCTCTCACTCCCAAGAGAAGAACAGTAAACGTTCATAGAAAAATCTGGAAGTTACTGTCTGCAGTTGCAGTCAGAGTATCCTAGTTCACTTTGTGCTCTAAATGGAAAGGTGACATTAAAGAATGCAGCTAAAATTGGTTTAGGCAGTCACCTGTCCAGCAGTATCATGAAGGAAGAGCCAGGTCAGCATGTATGCAGGGAGAAATACCCTGCTGGGGACATCCTCCTACTTCTTGGAGAAGCAGTACCACTAACCTGTGCTTTTACCAAGCTTGCCTGATTTACAGTTTCTGTAATTACAGTGCCTTGTCTTGAAAATTACTGAAAATTTTAGAAACTCCTTTGTACTAAAAATTGCATATTATACACAATGTCTATGTATATCTAGCACTTGCACATACTTAGCAGTTGCGTAGACGAGCTATCCTGGACATAATTGGGGGCAGAGTTAATACCATCGGCTGTGCCCTGTTTGCTGTCTTGTCCTGCTACCCATGGAGATCATGCAGAATCACATCCTTCACAATGATTCATGTTTTAAAGCTGAAAGTATGTGTGTGTGGTGCAATGAATCTACTTTATATTCCTGTTTTTCTGGATGGTGTGCTGGAAGGGCTGACCTTCAAGACCAGCTCCTTTCTGACCATAAGCAGTTGAAGATTACAAGTATCAACAATCAGAAGTTCCCATGGAGGCTGTGGCCACTTGTTTTCCATCCCTTGGGAGTCACAGCTCTTTCCCTAGACTTCCAGAAATATTTATAAACCTGGGTACAAAAGGTGTCTCTTCTGTGTGGTCTTAAAAATTGCAAAATGAACAATTGCACTGCAGTATAACTCTCCCTCCACCTTGTTCTAGCAACATTGTCAATGTCTTGATTTCAATCTGCCTGTTTCTAATAGAACTGATTTCATAGCAGTAGTAACAAATGCATCTTCAAATTCCTCCCTAAAATCAGAGCATTCTTCCTGTTTCACAATAGAGAACTGCTGCAGGAGATGGAGCGAATTCTTACAGGTCAGTCACAAAAGCACAGCACCTCTCACAATAGACAATCATCTTGATCCTCTGAATTATCATTGCATTTTTTTATTGTTTAGAGAATGTAAATCTCTTAACAAAGAGATACATGTGGCAGGGTCTTTACTTTTAAAGAAACTTATATTCCAACTGTTGTGTTGTCTGAAATTATTTTAAGGACTCAATAAAGTCAATATTAACAAATTAATCTGCCTTTGTACATTCACTACTGTTGCTGGGCACTACAATTAAAACCTGCTGAAGTGCATTTTCTCTGTCAGACATGAATTTCCTGCAACTTGTTAATGTTAAAAGCTACTCATTTTCCTATAAATCCTTGGAGCTATACCAAGCAGTCACTCCACTAGACAAAGCTATGCCAGCCTTATGTTATTGGCATACAGCGATCTCTAAATCTGCAATGGCTACACTTCATGCTGTGAACTGCTGGATAAATAGACCACTCAGCACACACGACAGTATAAAACCAGTCTGTGCTCAACCATGCAAATTGTATCTGCACCTTTAACTGCAGCATGCGTGGACTTCACCGCTAACAGACTGAAGAGTGCAACCAATTTAAGAGTTGCTGTATCAGCAATCCTTTCCAGCTAGCAGCCTTATTCACTAGATTTATCAAAAAGGTAAACAAAGAGAAAGAAAATACTGTTGAAAACAATCCATTTAAAAATGTGAATAAATATTGTTGAACATCTTGCTGCCTTGTTTACCCTGTGCTGAGCAGGACCATCAAGTTAATTTGAAGAGTAAACATTTTGGAAAGCTTTGCCAATCAAGCATAATCCTCAATATAGCTGCAGGGAACAGACTAGTTTCAGTGCTCTCCTGCTCTTCTGAGAAAAGTATACTTAATGTTTCGTGGCCTGTCTAAGCCAATTCTGACAGCAAAACACCAGCTTTGAGGCTCTGATTCAAAACCTGTTGAAAACAAATGTGAATCTATGCATTGACCTCAATGGATTTTGGATCAGAGCCTGAATCGCAACTCAATATGGACTAAAGCATCCAAAGCTCTATACTTTTCCAGAGATTGTTATTCTATGAGGATTAATTAGGACAGTGAAGATTCTAAGATACTTCTTGCTCTGGACTGGCCACATTCTCCCTAAAATATTACTGTAGAGACTGGCACATCGTCTAAGAAATCTGTTTGAGTTCTGTCTTTCTGAGAAATCTTAAAACTTCCAGTTGCCTTCCAGTCATCAGCACATCTCAAATATAGATCACTGAGGTATATTCCCTAAAGCTGCTGACAAACCGATGCTGCAAGGATTTTTTTTTTTTTTTTTTTTTTTTTCTTGGAAGATATCTAAATAGAAAATTTATGATTACTGCTTCATTTGCCCTCACCCATAGGTAAGGATTTGCTGTCTCACCAACATAGATACTCATAACAGCAAGTAAACTCAACTATACACTTAAACTAAGATCTTGTGTATCACTCTCTTTATTAAGATTTCCAGGGAACTTTGTAGCTGCAATTTTCTTCTCTAGAAATTTTACCTTATTTTTATTTTTCCTAATTGCTGTCTTGTACAAAGTTTATTATTGTATAAAATAGTTTGTCAAATATCTTTGAGAAAAGATGCATAGCTATAAATCTCTGAAAACTGTTAGACTTTGACTAGAAAGCAATTACTCTTATCTTAACTATCTCTGAATAAATAAGGATTCAGTGCCACCAGAGCACAGATTTCCTTTTATCTTACTACTCCAGCTTTGCTTTCAGTGGTGGGAAGATCCATTCACTCGACATGGCTGCAGTGAAACTCCCATTTTCTACTCGCCTCATAGTACATCAGATGCTGTTGAGGAAATTATGTTGATTACAGGACCAAAGTAAAAGTTCGATTTCAATTGCAAGAACAAGGAAACAGGCAGATCTAGGAGAACTCAGCTGTAAATACTAGATCATGTCTTTTCTCTGGATTACTCGTCTGTTCATGCGGTAAACAACCCTTATACCACCATTTTGTAAAGCTGAAAGTGTTCCTGCTCTGTTCTGTCTTAAACTCTTGGTGTAGAGCTTAGTTGTAGTTTTATCATAATTACAATTATTTTTTTAATGTATCAAGGTTCTTTAGAATATAAGCTGTTGGCGCACAACAAGGAAATTTGAAAGAGAATTGAGTCATTGCTGTCTAAAGGGTTTCCTTGGAGACTAAATAGCAATGTCAGGTAAATGAGAGTACTGGTTGCACTGAGTATCTTAGGATCATAGATCCAAATCAATGGAAAAAGGGAGAAGGGAGAAGGTAGAAGGGGCATCTCCATGTGGACTGCGGGAAAGCCAAGTGAATTTTGAACTGAATGCTGGCTGACAGATATTTATGTCTGGAAGCAAGAAAATGCTCCCTTGTAGTTTCATGACTTATAGTCCAAAATCTTGAATGTCATGCACTTTTCACTTGGGTAAACATGGTATCAGATGCATCTGACCACCACTCAGCATTGATTCCTCCATTCTCTCTAGGAAAAGACATGCAGAGTTCTGAACTTTGAATTCACCAGATCAAAAACAGTTTGGAGAAAAAGAAATTGGAACCTTTCTGGAGTTCTACAAAAACAGATTCCACGTCTTTCAATTTTCCAGACCTGTGTTTATCACTGACATACTTTCAGTCTGGAAGTCTCATTTAAGTCGCATATGGACCATCTTCAAAACTGATTTGAATACTTCACATGGTAGGCTTTGCTTTATAGTAGCTAATAAAACCACAAGTACACTTTTTTGCACCTTATTTCATAAATCCTCATCTACATACTAAGATAAGTGAGGTTCCACTGAGCTCTATTTTAAAAAAGATCAACACTTTAACTGCATTCTGGAGCTGTTTTTCAAGTGAGAAATGAGGAAAATGAAGTCATTAAATATTCAAGGCTATGAAAAAAACCTTAAAGGTAACATACATTTTGACAGCACCCTTTTAAGTAATTTTTGTGGTTTTCCTTGAACTATTTCATCAGTTATTTATAAGTCATATAACAAAAATCATAAACCATATGAAGGAGCAATTTACAAGCAGGAAATCTGTATTAACATCCAAAAAAATACGTTTTCTAAAATATCAAGACAAAATGTGCAGTGCATCTTTTAGATTCTCTGCTCCCTTCTCTCCCTTCCCAATGCCCTTCTTGAGAAAACGGAAGAAATATTCACATAAATTTTTCACTACGAGCCCAGTTCTTCAAAGTGGTCATTGTCCTGTGATTCTCATATTGATTCTTTATAAAATGTCCCTTACTACACAAAACCGTGGATGTTCCCTATACATACAAAGGGATACAAGGATAGTTTCCTGTGCCTTTGCCTATGCACATTTCTCAGCTTTGCTGGATGAAGTTCTTGGGTCTTTATTGTATGCAAGCTCTTGCACTTGCTGGAGTCAATGCAGCCCTACAGCAGCACATAATTCTGTCTGCAAGATCAGATAGAAACCATCTGCATTAAAAGAGACATGCAACAACAACTATGATTCCTACAGAAAATTAATTAGTGATAACAAGGAGTAATTGCCTTTTGACCTTGAATGATTCTTAACTACTTATTTGCTAGAGGCTTCGTTACTGGTGAGAGATAGTACTGGGTTTCAAGCTGTATTGCCACCTCTCTTGTCAAAGATGCTAATTATTGCTGCATTTTTCTTATATCAATGGATAAGAATGTGTTAAATATCCATTTTTATAGTCCTTCAACCTTAATAAGGATGTTTCATGAGTGAACATTGGTCATATATCAGAGTTCTATAGTAAGTTCTAGACTGTCTCGTTCTACAATAAAATTAAATTTGATCTTTTAGTAATTTTTTTCTATCATTAAAAAAGGAGAAGAAAAACAAAAGGAGAGGAAAGCAGTAGTTGTTTTTCTTTCAGTGAGACTGGCACTTGCAAAACCCTCAGTCTTGTTTGTGCCAGCTGGACAATTTTATATGCTACAAGACTGGTGCATAGTTCTATTTTAAGTCTGTAAATCTTACGGTCAAGCACAAAGCTGACAATTTCAGTCAGAGGATAAAGCCTGCTTGGCTGGTGGAAGAAATCGTTTGAAGCAGAGCAGTGCCTTGTAGCAGAGCAGTGCCTTTGTAGGCTGTAAGACACATAGAGACTACTGTTCCCTGCCACATAGCTAAGAGAGTAAAAAAAGCTGTAGGAAACAAGGTCTCTGTTTCAGAAATACAAAATAATCAGCATTGTGGTCTCTGCTGAGCAGCTGCTATTACCAGGTTGTAGGGAAATGGTTTTTTATACATGAAGAAATTCACTGAGGAATCCTCCCATAATCCCCTCATATTTTTGGAGCCCAAAATACTAACATGGATTTCCACATGCAGAGTATTGATTGTATTGAAGCATACAGGTATCTAGCTTGAAGACCTGAAACAAAAATGACATCCACCCTTCTGGATTGCAGTAAGCAATATTTTTCCATTAGAGGCTAAAGAATTGCTGTCTCCTCCTTAGTTATCCAAGGTAGAAGTCAACCTGACAAAATGAAGATTCATTTTTTCTCAACTTTTTACGCTTAATTGCGGTAAGGGTGCTGTATGGTGAAGAGCAGCTGCTATGCTGAGAACTACCACTCCAGCTCTGATCACCAGTACCAACACTGTGACTCAGGGGGAAGCAAAGCACCCAGCCTATCCCACCTCCAAGAGTACTGGTATTCATTTAAGGATACAAGTAAACCTTTAAAACACTATATTACATCACAGTGAATTGGTTTGGTTCTGTAAATCAAATAGAATTATTATCTTGACTCATTAGTATTTCACAAAATAATGCACAGAATTCCCTTGCACATAGACACAAAAATCTATGGGGCTGGATGGGTACAGAGGGAGCTGGCGGAAGTGCTCTCCAAGCCACTTTCCATCATTTATCAGCAGTCTTGGCTAAATGGGGAGGTCCCATTTGGCTGGAGATTGGCAAAAGTGACCCCCACCTGCAAGAAGGAGGATTTGGGAAACTACAGGCCTGTCAGTTAGACCTCCATGCCAGAGAAGTGAATGGAGCAGATCATCTTGAGTGCCACCATGTGGCAAGTACAAGACAACCAGGGGATCCGTTCCCATCAGCAGGGGCTTATGAAAAGCAGGTCTTACTTGACCAGCCTGATTTCCTTCTATGACAAGGTGACCTGTGTAGTGGACAATGGAAAGGCTGTGGATGTTGATTGTCTACACTTGAGTTGACGCTGTTTCCCACAGCATTCTCCTGGAGAAACTGGCTTTTCATGGCTTGGATGAGCATACTCTTCATTTGGTATAAAACTGTCTGGATGGCAGAGCCCAAAGAGTGGCGCTAAATGGAGTAAATCTGGTTGGCAGCTGGTCAATAGTGGTGTACCCCAGCTCCCAGTACTGAGGCCAGTTCTGCTTAATATCTTTATCAGTGATAGGGATGAGGGGATAAAGTGCACCCCCAGTAAGCTTTCAGATGACACAAAGATGAGCAAGAGTGTTATCTGCCTGAGGGTGGAAATGGTTCGAGGTTCAACATGGCAAATTGCCAGATCCTGCACTTGGGTCACAACAGCCCCATGCAATGCTAGAGGCTCGCTGAAGAGTGACTGGAAGGGAGAAAAGGAGGCTCAGGGGGATCTTATCACTCTCTACAACTACCTGAAAGGAAGAAGAAGTAAGGTGGGTGTCAGTTTCTTCTCCCAAGTTACAAGCAATAGGACAGGAGAAAATATCCTCAAGCTCCACCAAGGAAGGTTTAGACTGGATATTAAAAAAAATGCTTTCACTGAAATGGTTGCCAAGCACTGGAACAGGTTGCCTGAGTAACTGGTTAAGCCACCATTCCTGAAGGTATTTAAAACATATGTTGATGTGACGCTTACAGACATGGTTTAGTGGTGGTCTTGGCAGTCCTGAGGTAATGGTTGGACTTGGTGATCTCAAAGGTCTTTTCCGATCTAAACGATTCTGTGATTCTATCTCTTACAATACAAGACAAAGCTAGAATAAGGGCAAACTGGTGTGGAATTAGTACTAGGCTCCTAGGAAAGTCAAAAGGCAAACTTAGATCAACACTGGCAAAACCTTAAACACTTTTTTTCTGTGTCCCTTACTTTTACATTGATCTGCACGATGTCCTGTATTGAACAACCCATAGAGTGTATAAAATATATTTTCAGTGAAGTATCTTCCTGATGGTTGTGGAAATAACATCTGACATAATCTAAAGCATCAGCCTTGAGGCTATGATGCTAAAAAAAAAAAAAAAAATGTGTACTTGCAACCAGTGGAATTATTTTGCTAGCCTGTTATATTCAAACAGTCAGAATTATTAAGAAGATTAATTTTCCACTTGGCTGAATGTGGCAATATGCTCTCAAAACTCTTTCATTACATCTCAAATCTAATGGGTGTGGAAGCACAGCTGTAATGCAGCAATTCTTCCTGTGGAACTATTCATGGACTTCTTGAATTCATGTAGTTTTAAAATGAAGGCTTACTTGCCATTAGGCAAAATAGTGGGATAAGAGTGGAGTGACAGCTTTATCCTTCTCAGACACTTTGGGGCCAAGCAGTTGAGCACTAAAGAGGCATTTCCAGTTCAAAGATCTGACAGACCAGTTCCTGACAGTTTATTTGGGGGAATATACGTTGTCCAGGTTTAGAAGCTGTCTGGTGTCATTATACTCTGTCACCCCGGTGAATGGAGGAAAACGGAAGATGATCCTATAACAAATCGTGCATAATTTAGTCTAGCCCTCATCTGATGTGAAATCATAGAATCATAGAATAGTTAGTGTTGGAAAGGAACTTAAGATCATCTAGTTCCAGCTCCCCTGACATGGGCAGGGACGCCTCCTACTAAACTATGTCACCCAAGGCTCTGTCCAACCTGGCCTTGAACACTGCCAGTGATGGAGCATTCACAGCTTCCCTGGGCAGCATTCCAGTGCCTCAGCACACTTACAGTAAAGAATTTCTTCCTCATAACCAATCTAAACTTCCCCTGTTTAAGTTTGAACCCGTTACCCCTTGTCCTATCACTACAGTCCCTAATGAAGAGTCCC
>JAOEHY010041676.1:0-25189 GCA_025447955.1 Psilopsiagon aurifrons
AGGGATATTTTTTTTCTTCTAAAGAATAAAGTGCATTCTTCATGAATGCAACAGAAAAGGAAAAAAAAATAGTGTTTAAAAAAAATAATGTTTCTTACACTGGAGGCCTGTTGATCATTAGCAATCTGAGGCCAGCCCAAATATGCTGACTTTGGAATAAAAATGGTTTAGCAGATGCTTGTCCTGGCTTGAGCTGAGTGTACGACTTTAGGGTTTGAGACAAACAGCAGAGGCTGTCTCTGTGGAAGAGGAGAAGCACTAATTCTGAAGCAGAAAAGGCCAGCACAGAGAAGTTAGAAGTTTACAGTAACAAAAACAGACTAGAAGAAAAACACGCCCTGCACTACACGAGCTTCTTTGTCCCCTGAGAGCATAAAATGAATATTCTATACCACATGGTGGGGGGGGAGGCACAGCCTAAGTATCTAAAATGAGATTGTATCGCCATTTCCTGGTGCTCACTTCAGCCTTACACTCCACACTGCTGCAGCTGGCACCACTGCAGTGCTAACCTCCTCTGCCTTTCCACTTCTCCCTTCAAAGGCACTTAACACACCAACAGCTGCCCAGACCCATGCTGGGAACCAGTGCTCAATCTCAGTCAGTCCTTCCAAGCAACCAGTGGTGACAATTCAGCAGGGAACACATCATCCCTCCTCAGCAGAAATGAGCACTGCCATGACACAGCCAGAGGCTGCAAGCCTGTGGGTGGACATGGGCAGAGAAAGGAGGCCTAGGGAGGCCTCTTGGAGCGAGTGCAGTCTGAATAAAATCCAGTTTAAAAGCCAGGTGTTTAGAACAGCACTCCAAAATCTCTATGGGGTCTTTTTAATTTTTTTTTAAATTTAAAGAGAAAAGAGCTCATCTTTTTTCAAAATCCTTCCCCTTATCTGAAGAAAATCTTCAGACTAATGGAAAAAAATTCATTTAAAAGATAAATAAATATTGTCACCCTTATCATTCAAGGGAAAGTCATTAGGACTTTCAATTAACAAGTGTCATTTCATTACAGGCAGGAGTTCCTTAGAACAGAAAGATGATTATTTATCTAAATCCCGTAAAAGCACCCTCCTCTGTAGAACAAATTGCCTACGACCGAAGTAATTGGCTCAGATGTGAGAGGTTTCCATTACATGTGGCACACAGCTTGCAGCAGCTGGGAGTATCAGCGGAATCAATACACACATGATAAATAGCATTTGAGAAGAAGCCCTCCCCAGTGTACCCACATGGGTTGAACACCTCTAACTCCATACTTCTGGCATGTGTCTGCCAGAGGAGGAGTTTGGGGGGATAAACACAACCCCTGGACTCCTACAACCCTCCAGCTTGGCCATGCAGAGGCAAGAGAGCCCCGTTTCTGGCCACAGTACTCTTATTCTGCACAGGTGAGGCTGGCAATTCAAGCATCCACACAAAGAAATTGTGTTATGTGGCACCAAAATTATCCACAGCTTTATTTCCCTTTGTTTCTTCCCTCCACCCATCCTATCTCCACTTATTTTTAGAGTTTAAGCAAGGTTTGGGTTTATGTCAGCTCTTTTAGGAACACATACACCCTTTTTTTTTTTTCCTTTCATCTTGAAGGCTTGAGCCAAAGCCAGTTGAAGTCAATTGAAAGACAACCAATAATTTCAATAGGTTTTGGCTCCAGTCCTAAATGCACACCACATGCCAGACATGATGACTGGCTCTATATCTGTCTCTAGGAAGCACTTAAAAATTGAAATGAGGAAAGGGAAGAAGAGAGCAAGTCTGTGTATATCATACACTATATGTTCAATTGGCTTCAATAAATTTCAGAAGCAGCACACATGCTGGGAGTTGTTTTCAATCAATAAATAACACAGAGGTTGAACTGTTCACCTGCCACCCCATTACTGCCCCCCAGCAGAGGTGGAATTATCTTTTAGCCTCAAGGTTACTTGCAAACTAAAAGTTACATTTACAGAAACATCTATTTGCCAGCCTTTTATTTTTTTCCTTTGTTTCCATTACAGGCAGCAGCAGCAGCATTTGACACCCACAAGGACCCTTCTCAGCAAGACATTATATATCACTCCATGATAATACATAAATGACAAAATTTCTCTGATAGCATTGTGTCTCTGCTGACCTGCTCAAGGTTTAAAGGCAGCTGGCAATTAAACGCCATGGCTACAGACCTGCTAAAGGCTTAGGCAGAGTTGTATTTATATTAAGCAAAGGGAATTGTACCTAATGGCATTTTGTAGATATATTTCACAAGTGAATTTGAGTAGTATTCATTCTTTCACTTCTGTTACTGAAATTATCTCTCCATCTCTCATGTGTTATTGCTTAACAAACTGAATTCTGACTTGCATTGGCAATCGCCTGGTCTAAAGCAAGAATGTAGCTTCCCTCCCCCACTTCCCTCACCAATTAATTTGCCAGGGATTGAGAAAGTAGAAAGATACCACTTGCCCTGACTCTGGAAAAGCATTTCTTCCCAAAACTGTGCCAGAGAGCGCTACAAAGTGCTGGGGGCTCAATTGATCCTATGGCAGATAAAGCAACTGGGAGAGACTTGGCATTTTTTTCTTCCTTTTTTTTTTTTTTCATTCATGTACTTATTTTAACTGCTCAGACTCTTGCTTTTTTATTAAGTGTAATAGGAATTGCCTCCCCCTAGGAGCAGGCTACCATTCAGTAGCCCTAAACACAGGACTTAGACCAGATCATCTCACCCTAGAACTGCTGTAGGCAATGCACTACAACAGATATCTTCTACCCTGCTAACACCTTTATGGGTGAACCAAGTGGGGATGGAAGAGGGATGCATCACACACTGGGGTAGTATATGGAAAAGGATGCATCTCTGAAGTTTAGTGTGCCCCCAGGGCAGAGGCTGGTGCGAGGTAAATGTACAGAGGGACACTTTAGATTAAAGGCAATCTTATGTGTGAAAGCAATTGCTCAAACCTCCTGGCTCAACAGGAATGAGAAGGGGCACCTGTTGCAGTCAGAGGAAATGACCAATAGCCAGAAACAACTATTAGAGCAGCTGCAGCCAGACAAAGAATGGAAAGTCCATGTTTTAAAAGTTGCGAGTGAATTTGAATGTATGTTAACTCTACTGTTGATGTACGCATGCCATAAGCTGAGAATTTTTTGAACTAGTTTTATCATAGCTGGACCCTTCCCTGTGTTCTAGTCCTGATAGTTCTATTTCTCAAGAAATGAAAGGTCAACAATCAAATTTGCCATGCCACAAAGCTTCCCTCTCCTCACCTTCTACAAAAGCCCTCCTAACTTAATACCATCTGTCCTTGCTTCAGCTATTCAGCTACAGCAAAATAACCCTATGAGCACACTTAAGCCTATAGAAATCATAAAAGTTACAAGTTTTCTAGCATAACCAGACTTAGGCTGGCAATTACCCGTCTCAAAGTGAGGATGCATTATAGTTCAGACCCAGAATAGAACAACCTGATGAAGCCATAATTCTCTGTGCACACATCATTAAGAAGCCTTGGCCATTTAATTAATAACCTTACAATTTGCAGTAAATCCAGTGTCACAAAGATACATTTAATCTTCCATACAATTAAAAAAAAACCCTTCTACATCAGATGAAGATGACACAACCACATCCTCAGCTCTTAGCATTCCTAGACTTTTCCCTTAGAGAGAAGGGAAAAAAAGAAAGAAATGAGTAATAGAGTTTTCAAATGCATTCTGTGCTACAAAAATCTCCACTTCCATTCCAGTCAAAAGGAATTTTCCAACTGATTTCAGAAGACGAAAATGAAACTAAATATTGTGCACTTAAAAAAAGAAATCTTATTTTATACGTATTTTTGTTTGGGGTTGGTTTCAGAGGGTTTTTTTGTGTATGTTTGTTTTTCAATTCCAAATATAATTTGAGTTATAATGAATAACAAATTTTAAAAGTGATCATAATTCATATGTCACATAATTCATTAACATAATACACAGGGAGCTCAGAGGCTATAGCCTGCTGTTTTATGATCAGTATTCCTACCATGCTTATCAATTAAATACAGTGATAAACTTCACAAGTCAGTTTTTCATGTAATGTGTTGGAAAAGAAAAGGTATTAGATTCTATATGATAAAGTATCATTATTAATCATATTTATTGAACCACTGCCTGCAACCAACTGAGAGACAAGCTTGGTCCTCCTCCTATATGTGCACTGAACTAATACTAACTCTCTCTTACACAAGTCAGTCCCCATCAGCACATTGCTTTTGCTGAAACTATTAAGATCTCAGCATGGTGTGGCAATCTCAGTTGAGTCAACTGCTCTTTTCATACTAAGAGAGATCTGAAATGTGCCTAGCATTAAGAAAGATGCAGATCTAACAGTACACTGACTCAAAGATAAGACCATGCAAAATCTTTAGTAGTCAGAGAAAACACAGCAGAGAGAGCTAGAGAA
The DNA here is from genome assembly GCA_025447955.1 of Psilopsiagon aurifrons. Taxonomy (NCBI): domain Eukaryota; kingdom Metazoa; phylum Chordata; class Aves; order Psittaciformes; family Psittacidae; genus Psilopsiagon; species Psilopsiagon aurifrons. The sequence goes on from JAOEHY010041676.1 coordinate 4,427, forward strand.
ATGCTCAGACATCCTCATGCTACAGAAGTAACATCACAAGGCATATGTTGGAAAAATAAATGAGGCATCCAGAGTTACCTGGTGAGGACACGGAGGAGAACCTATGAACTAAAGTCTTTTACGAAGGAAGTGATACTGAGGAACCAGGGAGTTTAAAATTGGTGAGGAAATGAACAAAGGACCAAGATGCCTTAAAAGACTGCGAAAGGGATTGAAGTAGATTAAGATGACTGAGAGAAAGACATAGATTTGGGCAGCCCATGAATGTTAAAACGAAAAGCTGGTAAGTAGACCAAGGAGCATTTTCCAAGAAGCGGATAAAGTGTCTTCTGAAAGAAAATTTAAACTCAAACACCTAAATCACCTAGGCTGTTTCAAAATGTCACTAATTTCAGAAGGGTTATTGTGACTCAAAGGCTTTTTAAGTTTTTCAGTTGCTACTCAGGTCAGAATTTTGGAAATTAAGGGTATATGATTATAGCTATAGGTTGCTTAGGAAGGGAACTACTAAGAATCTGTGGATTAAGAATTTCACATAAAAGCTGTGCATCTGGTTTCCTCTATATCTCCTTCCTGCAAGGGGGATATAGTTATTTACACCTCTTGGACCCAACACAAAGCAGACTAAATGCCTGAAGGAATATCCTTTTATATGGTACAATGAGACAACCGAATACAGTTTCAACATCTTTAGAAAGAGACAGGATATGTATAACCTGTGGTTATCAATAAGCAGATCAGCAAGGACATGAAACAATATAGCTGGAGACTGAAAGACTTTGCAGACATGCCCCAGTCATTTAAACCCTGAAACTGGTAATTTTACTGTCCTAGCACATACTGTGGTATTTGAAAGCAGTCAGTGCAAGTTGAAAGACGTCATTGCTTGGGAGGATTAGTTTCGTTTGTACCATGAGATAGAGGGGAATAGTCCATATGGGACTGAATATTTGTAAACTAAAAATGGTATATCAACATTTGGAAGTGGTGGCTTTCATGTGAATCAAACAAATATATAAAACAGCTTTGGGAAGAAAGGCTAATGATGTGAAAGCAAATCTTACGGAAAGCTGGTATGAATGTGGCCAAAACAAAGTCATTTGTCAATTAACCCTCTTTTTAGTCCATTTCAAACAAGAAATATCTGTGAATATACAGTACTACAAAGGTTACATATTTTAAAAATTTGTATGTGCACGCATGCATGTGTGAATGAAATTCATGCTACTTCCTTAAAAGCCATCATGTTAAAGCAAGGGAGACTATAGCAGAAAGATCATAAGAGCACCACTTCACAAGTTAGAATTATCACACAGGCAATGCTTTCTTGCTGCTGTTTGCAAGAACATTCCATTTATTCACACACTTTCTATCCTAATTGTCCAGCAATAAGAAGCAAATAGGTTCTACTGTACTTTACACTAGGACTCTAGTGTCAAAATGTCTGTTAATTGAGCCTAGAGTTATTTCTCTCTTGCAAACCTTATTCTATTTGTTCTTTCCACATAAGATAGGTGGGTGGCAATTTTGTCTCTTCTATAGAAGAATATTCTATGTTCTTAACTGAGCTTCCATTACAAGAAGGCCTGTCAAAGTCATGCACTTTCTCTAAACAAATAGTGTGCATGTGCAAAGTACACATCTCTTATACTGTCCATTAGCTTAGAGTATTGCACTTACAGTTATAATAGTCTATTTTTCCTTCTTCCATGGGTAATGGTGCATGGAATGAATGTCTGAATCTTGAAATGGCACTATAGACTGCTAATCTTTAAAAAAGTTTCCAGCAGCAATAAAGGCACAGGGAAGCAATTGTTTGCAGTGTCTTTGTGATGGCAAAGAAGCCACCAGATGAGTTTCACTGCAAGCCAAAAAAAAAAAAAAAATCAAGTTTCAGCTTTAAAACAAAACAGAAAAGAAAAAAGGAGAAAAATGAGGATAGGAAAAGAAAGAAAAAAGAAAAAGCTGGGGGAAAGGGGGAAGGGAAAAAAGCCAAACAAACAGAAACCAGTCTTCAAGGCAGAATGCAAAGCACGCTTATCAGCTTATCAAAGAAACACTTCTAGAAACATTTTATTGTTTATTGTGTTGCTGCTTAAGATTCTCAATGCAGGACTCAGTGCCCTAGGTAGTCGATGACAGTCATACACTTACATTAACTCTGTATTCAATCTACTGTTGAACTGTTCTCCACACCCTCAGTTTTGCTGAAGTTTTTCCATACAGTAGCAAGAATTTCAAGTAATTGCCAGGAGCTGCCTTTCGGTTTCAGCACAAACTCTTGGAAGCTGAAAAAAGTACAAAGCCTATGAATTAGCTACACCTGCATGTATAACCCCCTTAGAGCATCCTGCTATTGTTTGACTGTTACCATGCTAGTATCTGAGGTACACTGTACTTAAATGGATTCTATATGTCTTTCTAGATTAATCCCAGACTCCTTAGTGCACTATTAATGTCCTGAATGATCTCCTGTCAAAGTGACACATCCCATACTGAATAGAAGCGTTGTAAGTGAAGATGGTAAGTCAAGACTGTGCTGTCATGACCATGAACAAAAACTCAGTGCTAGAAAAGGAAACTGAGATTCAAGAAGCTCTCTAAAATGTGACTCACACCTTCTCCCCCCTCATCATATTTTTGAATATGATTTTAGGGAAACCTTAACAGCACCTGGAAATTTAAGCTTTATTTCCACTGAGTATACACACCACCTATAGACAGAAGTCATGGTTCACCTCCTACTATCTTCCCAGGAAACTTCTGTTCTTGATACCTGGAATTAGGACAGCAGTAGCAACTTCATGTCCCTCCATCCACTCCACTGCCAGTGTTCCCCCTTTGGTCCTAATGGTAGCAGCTATTCCCTGTAGTCCAGGCACTCACCTACTCAAAAATAAGCTGTGAAGCTGGTGCTTGAGAAAGCCTCTAAAAAGCAGTTCTTTAACAACAAATCCTACCAGACTGAGCCCTAGAGTTGAAAATATGGGCAGCTGTCCATCCAAGTGACCAGAAAACAAAAAAGTAAGCTGAACCTGAGGCAGCACTATGAACAAGCTCTCCTAGCAACGTAAAAAGGTCCAACTCTCTCCACCTCCTGAAGACCCTTCTCATGCACAAAGGCAAGAGCACAACCAGCAGGCTCCAAATAACATGGTCCCAAGTCTGTTAAACACAGGCCATTAACACACTCCTTCCTACAATGACCAAGAGGGCCCACATGTCACCGTAGCGGTGTAACACAGACACGACAGGCTCTGGCAGCCATAATGCAAGATAAGGAACAGTGTCAAGTGTATTTGGCAAATGTAGAGCAAATATATACTTATGCGATAACAAGTGTCTTACCAACTTGTTCCGTTCTTTCAGAGTCAGAGCTCCATGCAATTAATAAATGACACACAGTTATGAATGTGTGGGGACCAGTCAGCGCAATTACTGAACTGTCTGCAATAGCAGAATGACTGGAGAGATGGAAGCAGAAGACAGACCAACAAACTCAAGTAGTTGCTAACTGTCCTTTAGCATTTTTTACAGAACAGGACAAAACAAAAAAAGGGCATTTAATGCTATGTAGACATATGCCATCCTAAAGGATCAATTTAGCAAATGGATTTCATCCTCACGAATCATGATCGAGATGACACGTAGTCATGACACATAGTCATTACACCAGTGAACATCAGTTAATTCCACCTACTTGTTAGGTTTACAGTACAAAATACAATGCTGCGTCAAGAAAAATACTGGCAATCCCTCAAAACCCCTTGGCAGACACTATAATGCAGGAACTTCTGCACTGAGAAATTCAGCACCAAAAGGGCTGCAACCTTTTGAAAATAAAATCGTCATACGCACATGTAAAGGCATTTTGCCAGAAATCATCTGAAAGTAAAGAATTATATACTGTCTGTCACACCACTGGTGATAATTAGTCTCCAAAATTACTTCATTCTTCAGCTTTTCTGTCTGTAAAGGGCATCTGTTGCCCTCATCCTTGAAAGATGGGATTTGACAACCAGGAACCTGCACAGCTCCACTCTGCCAAAAACCTCCACATAACCTAACACAAAGCTCCTGGCACATAGTTAACCATGACTCCTTGCTTGAGGGCCTTAAGCCTGTCTAGCATCAGCTAAAGGATTACAAATAACAAACGGGTCTGTGAGATATGGGCTATTCCCTGATATCTCAGAAACAGGAAAACAAGACATTACAAAACTTCTGATTGAGTTGTGGTTTTTTGCTCCTTTTGACATGTCTGAAACAGGTTGGCCACACTAAAAGAATGAAAATACAAGAAGGAACAATAAAAAGAAACCACTTTGTAAGGTTATTTTAGTAAGACAATTTGAACAAATCTGGACTTTCAGGTTGTTCCTAAGAAAGCAACAGAGCTCCATCTTCTGCAGGAAACTGCCCTTTGAGGGAAGGCATGGCAAAGCCATCTGCTGCTTTATTGCAGTAGCTTTTAGTGTGGGGGAGCAGGGAAACAATGCTGATCACAGAAACAGGCTGTTCAGCCAAAAAGTGACACCTGCCAGATCCCACAGAATCTTAGCCCACATGCACTGAAACCACAGGTTCTGCTTGCAATTTTATGGGTTTTTTTGTATTTGTTGGGCTGGACCAAGTTCAGCTCCTACAGGAGAAGTATGACAGATTTCATCTGTTTGACAGCCAAGTCTAATTGTATTTTCTGTATGAAACGACCAAAGACAAAAGTGCACATTTCTAGGTACTCCAGTGATGTGCCATATGGAGGTTTAGATAAAGGTTTTGTTGGTTGTTACAGCTCCCGATAATAACTGTGTATGGTCTGCATCCTGAGTAACTGGAGCAGAGAGGACAGATCTGAAGGCTCTTCTGGAATGGAGAATTAAGCCATCATGTTATTTTTCTTAAAAGAAAAAAAGGTCTCATGCATTTCACTTTCCAACAGAATGCACATTTTCCTTATCAGAAACCTATGCATACACCTATTTGATTTTAAGTATGTATCCATTGGTATAAAAAATTCTGACATGTGATAATACCCCTTGCATAACTTGGGCCAAGTGCAGTGAAAAGAGAAGTTCAAATTGTTCAGACATCAACACTATGGTAGATGCATCACTCACCAAACAGTAAATATTTTACTGGTGAAAATCAGTTTAAATAACAAAACCCTACCCAGTCTATCCATATGGAAAGCAACAATGCAAACAATTTGAGAACCCTGACTACCTTTTTCCCACATAAATTATACTCCATCACCTCACAAAAACAAAGGATGATATGTCCAAAACAATAATCTCCAAGCATTAGTCTAACTTCATATTCTTAATGACTACAGCCATTTGAATCCTACACACACCACAAACCATCCTGATATTTTTCTTTGTTTCCCAACACTTCCCATTTGGTAACCTAATTTTCTTCTCACATTTTCTTGGCCATCTGTGGAAAAATAGCATCATCTTAAACAGTTAAATATCGTTAAAAGAGAATAATTGAGTTCTATCCTCAAAATTTCATCCCTTAATTTAGGAAAATTATTTTTATATCCACCATAATGTAGAAATGCAACATTACTAAGGTAACTCAAGCTACACTGCAAGTAGCCCTCCTCTGCCCAGCAATATAACATCTGTAACTCCTATTGATGTGTCATTTTTTATTAGCAGATTGAAATTAAAGAAATCTTTGTGCTTTAAATGCAAACTTTCATTTAATAAAAAAGCTATCAGAAAAAGGATATAAAATTTCAATATTGATACTCTCAGATGAACAAACTAAGGTTTTCAGTACATCATCCTCATTACAGTCATTGTTAAAAGAATGGTCTCATTTGTATAATATAATATAAGCCTTAGTGCCTTTGTAATGAAAACAAGCACCCAATTTTATTGTCCAATATATTTTAGGAACAGTAATGTGTTCTAATACAACAGTCTCTTTCATTTTCTCTCTGTTCATTGGTCTCTTTCATTGCAATGGTGAAACTGCAAATGGATGTGGAGGGAGGTAGCAATGAAAGATTCCCCAGCAGTCCAGAGTGCTGTAGCTGCTGCTGTAACTCAGACACGGAGTGTTAAAACAGTCTTGCCCGTTTAGTGAGACCAGATCACAACAGCAGCAGGAAATAACACACCTTTAACTTACCATTATAAACCTCCCAGGAAAACCTTATTCATCAACATTTATTGTTGATGTTTTAAAGAGATGTTAACATTAGAAGTGCCTCTATTAACATTAAATTGACGTCCCTCTAGCCAGCCTCCCCTGCCTGTCCCAGTGAGACCTAAAGATGATTTTACATTTTTGAAGAATAGCAGATAGCCAAGGAGTATGTATCTAGCAATGCAGCAAGTATTGCTCCATACAAAATGATTGCTTTTGGAGCCCACAGAATTATGCTAACATTCAAGACATTATGGCAATGTGTTTGTCGACACTTTGATTACTTTGACTTTCTTGCTGAAAAAGAAGGAAGAAAAAAAAATTATCTGACATAAGTATCTGGAAGCCTCTTTGATTTTTCCAGCTAATAAAAAGCCAAACTTCTTTCCACAAACCTTTATTCATATCAGAAAACCAGAGGTACAAGAATATTATGTGTACTTGATTATAAAAGGCACTACACAGATTTAAAAGGCATCCAATAGTAATTCATTAGTCTTAGAATTACGATATACTGCAATACTATGGGTGTAGCTCTGGTTACAATGTAACTAGATAGATTCAGTCCAGTATATCCAATACGCCCATATGAACACACACACACAAAGAAAAACCCAACAACAAAAACCCCAAAACCAAACCAAACAAACCAAAAAGCAAAGAAAACCCACACGTACATGTTGGAGCCTCTTCTAGTAACTAGAGGTAATGCCAGATAAGCTCTAGGACCACCCTTTATTACAATTAGTTACTTACAAATTATGGAGCACAACAAAAGACCATTCTCTGGTATATCCTGCAAATAATGGCTGTGACTGTTCTGAAAGAACACAAAAGCAAATCCCAAATGTGTTTATACCAATGGCTAGTAAGAGGTAGATCCCTGTGTAGAGGAAAGTGTCAGCATGGAGCGCCACCTGAACTCCCCATCTTAGATACAAAGGTAATGGCTAGAGTCTTTAAAAAGGTCTTCTGAGGATATTATTCAAAGAAAGAAGATATAGTCTCTTGTTCAGAACAAACCAAGTCTGAAAATTTTTTGTTTGGTTGAATTAAAACTAAATAAATTCTGGTTTTAGAAGTTGATATATTTTTTTTCAAATATCCAAAGTCTTTCTGCAGTGAAGTAACTCCCAGTTTCTGTATAATTATTCACAATTAACTAATTCCAAAAATACACAGCCCTTGTTTTACAAACCACAAGGCCAGATGCTCTGTCACAGTGAAACTGGACTCATTATTTATCACTCAGCAGAGAGTCATTTCAACAGCCAAAGTAAAGCTCAGCTCCTTCAAGTCAAACTATTTTTAAGAGCAACTCAGGCCTGTTGTTTAGGCAAGGACCTGCTGACTACGTTGGGCATCCAGGGAATGACGCACCCTGCGACTGAAGCTGACCCCAAAATACCCTGCCAGTGACAGGTTTTACTTGTTATCTTTGCTTCTCAGCAGCAGACCAAGTTCTTCAGCATTTTACAAATAGCCATAAATGTCTCAGTTCATGAACAAAAGCACTCTGCTTCTATTTAGTTTCCATTCCTCTTTGTTTGGCATTTGGATGGCAGAAAAAGGAGACGTATCTCTATCAGCAGCATACACTGTGTTTTCCAGAAGCTGTGCACAAATCCTGAGGGACAGCAATAAAAATGGTCTGTAAGTACCTTGGATGAGTTTTCAAACTACATGCAGGATTTTTAGCTGCATGATTCCCATCTATCTTAACTGCTTCATTGCTGCTTTACAGAATAGGCACACCATGTCAAATGGGTCCTCAGAGCTTGCTGGCATACACATCAGCACATGGCATCATTTTTCAATCACGGATGCTCCTGTGCTCTGCCACAGTGCAGATGCCTCCATTTAGGACAAGGAGACAAATAATCTGGTTATTACAAGACCTTGCTAAAGCTCTGAGCTGTGCATTGTCTTCTCCTACCAGCCTTCCTCACGCTGAGTGGTATTTTGCTTCAATAATAGTCCAGCTGATTTCTGCAAAACTATTACTCTACATGAGTGAAAACAGCAGCTTCATAACTTTTCATGTAAACATCATCATGCTAGAAATAGCTGGGCTCCTTATGCCCAGGAGCAATGAGGAGCATACACCACTCTGTCCTAAGTGTTTTTAAAAAAAACTGTAATTAAATAGGAATTTGGGAGATTAAAAAAAAAAAATAAAAAATTATTTACTTCTAAGATATAAAATGCTGATATATCTCATTCCAAAATATTGACTACAGCTAAGTAAGAAAAGGCCCAACACAGCAAGGAAATGCATGGGAATATATCTGCAAACACAAGATAAAGATCTTACTGAGGCAGAACAGAGTTTCACAAGTGCTTGCTGCAATCTACACTACAATCACCTGAAAATTAGGTGGTGAGGGAAGCTGCTCTTTTGGAGTATCATCCGCTTCTCCCCTCCCAGAGTCACCAGGCAGGCACAAACATATCACTGTGCGCAAGGGACAGCAGCCACACAGCTTTTCAGTAACCAAAGGCTGATCTCCACAATGAAAAAAGCCAGCCTGTCTGAAAGCAGGCAGAATACAGGGGATATGGGGCTTGCTAAATGCTAGAACACAAATCTTCCAAGTGGATCTGATGGGAGAGTTACCTTAGTATTTGGAATAGACTTCCTCAAAGATCTAGCACATATCTGGGACACAGATGAGCTCCTCACACAGTTGACAGGAAACTGAGTTTAAAACATGCAGGAAGCCCCATACATCTTGTTGATTTTCCTAGAAGCACTTTCAGATTGTGCAAATGCCATTTATTTAAATAAAGAAAGAAGAGGAAGAGAGATATATAACATCCATAAACACTTGTCAGAGTCATGTTCAATATAATCTTTACTTTATTCCAAGCCAAACTCACAAAGAAATTAGCTATCTAATTCTGTCCTTGCAGCAGGCTTTAACTTCAGCGCTCACATCAAAGCTTTCACCTTTGCAGTGAAAGATGTTGGGATTCTTCTCAGAGCTCTTTCACAATGGTCTTTAAATCAGGCAGAAGGGTCAACCCGGAACAACACAAAGCTTTACTATCCGCAAGTCTATACACACTAAATTATTAGCGATTTTGTGACAGAGTAAATGTTGTATTTACTGGGAAGGATAATAAAACAGGTTGGCTGCACAGTACTTTTCAGGATCTAATCTCTTTTCAATTAGTAAAATCATGGCCTCTTTTTAAACCACCCAAAATTGCTGAATATTTGGTTTAGATCCACTTTAATCCTTCATCTAGCAATCAAAAATTAATCTGCTAATCTCATCTGTCAGATAACGATCCCAGGCTAATCTCTAGGGGAAAACATCCATACCAGTGAAACAGTCAAACTGCCTTCCAACAGCCTTCATAGCTCTCTCAGCAAAGGCTGTAAAATGTAAAGAGCACTATTAGCTTGTCATTTGGATTAGATGTATATATACACTTGGGTTGTAGATGGTTAAGTCAAATGTACCCAACAAAGTACCTCAGCTGTGGTCAGTTTAGGAATTTTCTTCCAAAATAAGTTAATTTAAATCAAAGATTCTAGAAATTAATTTCAGTTATTAATTCAGTGATGATTTATTTAATAGAGAAAAAAATTGTTTTCAAATTTTGAAAGCACTTAAATAACCATAGCACATATATTCCCAAATTATGCATTTAGTTAAGAACATTTTTCATTGCACACTTGCAATGCTTCCTGTTCCAGTCTTATATCTCATAATGAAAAACAATAAACTCTCCCCAGCCGAAGCACTACTAACAGCATCACTTCCCAAACATGTTCTCCATTTTCCTAATCCTTGGTTGACATTTGCTGTAAGCTCAACCACACTAGACTGAACCTGTAGCCAAGGTGCTCTTGGATCAACCCACAAAACTTTTTTCACTGCCTAGACTCAAAATTGCATTCATATCTTTAAAATAAGCCTACATTTACTCTTTCCATTCAGTCCAGCATAAATAATTTCCTCCAGCAAAGGAAAATTCCTTTCATCACTGTCTTGGCCAGTCGTGCTACGAGAATGAAACATTTTAAAGGGCTTTTTCTCAGGAGATGTAGTGGTTTAAGATATATCTATCTCTAATCATTTCTAGCTCTAAGAGTAAGGAATTAGAGACTGCTATAGCTGCTGTTCTTATCACATTAATTACTATAAATTGGTTGTCATCTCAGAAAAGAAAATCCATTTTCAGGGAGTTCCATGCTTCAAATACCAGGCAAAGAGCACATTGAATATATCACTGTCACGCAATGCCCAGCAAACAAAGGATGTTACATAAAAGCTGTTGGTCTCGATACGGCTATTCGTAGCCTGACCACTCTCCAGTTGCAGAAATGTAGATCTAACTCCACACATTGTTTATGCTTGATTTCCAGCTGGCATAAATTACTTCCAACCCAGCATTTGGAAAAGAAAAGAAAAAACCACAAACCATTCTTTGTATATGTAAAAAGCTCTAATGTGCCAAAACTGAAAAAAGTATAGAGATTTACTACAGACTTTAGGCATGGAATTACACCTCCTCCTCCTAAACATAACTGCTCTTCAGAAATGTAGAAAAATTAAAACTTATAAGCAATGCTAATATTTATTCCAACACTGTGATAGCACTTCAGGTGCCTTCTATAGCTCAAGGTATTGTAGGTTTTGCCCTAGTAAGAGGAGGACCAACTGTGTTCATTTTAGAAATGCTTTCACACACTTGCTCAGTGAGATTCTTTCTGAAGAGCTCAATATAAAAAATCACTAAGAAATATTATTTCAAATCGTTCAAATGCAATTTGGGGTTATTTCAAGCCATTATGTTAATAGCTGCTAAAAAGCTGGCCACCTTCTCTGCTGATGGTGGTATCTACAAGATGGTGCTGTGAGGGGGTTTAATAGCTTTAGGAGTGCTAAGAAATCCCACAAACTCTTTCTTCCTCCTCTCCTGGGATGCACATGTGTATGTTTCTCTGATGCACAAGCAGTACAATAGTTCCTCAGCAGGATCAGAAATCTAGGCATGAAAGAGAATCTATGTATCTTGATACTTGTGTGTTGGCAGTGAAGAAGCAAACACCATGAATACTAAAGGAACCCCTTAATTTGTGCTTTTATATGCACTAAAAAAAGTGAGAAATTTTCTCCTGGTTTTGCTGCCTTATTCAGTCCTTTACAGGTGCATAATTTTGAAACTAAATTCTTAAATATCAATATAGAAACCAAATTATGATAGAAACTGAATACAGCATTCTGTAAGTAGCACGCTTTGTAGAGTTTAATATTAAAACCTTCCAAAAACTTGCTCTTCCTAGGAAGTCATACGGGATTCTTCTGGAATTACCATTGAAGAACTTGAGAAACAACCACAGATACAACTTTTAACTTTGATGCTATCGTCTTCCTATAAGCAGGAAGTTTTCCCACAGTTTCAGAATTTTGAGGTTCAAGTTACTGTACTAACACATGAAAAAAATTAGGCTTTGGGAGCACAGATTTTTCAAAAACTGCTTTAGCACAACAGCTAAAGTGTCTTTAATGTGATGATTATCACTCCTAAATGGGACTATTTCCAATTAAAAAAATAAAAGGGGGAGGAGGGGAGAGAAATTCTTAGAAAAATCATGGTGGAAAAGTAAGAGAGTGATTCAAGTCAACCAAACAAAGCCAAGTAAAAAGTTCTGATTTTCATTTGATGTCTGAATAGGAACCTGCTGTACAGTTATCAGTATAACTGAAGGCCGAAATACTATTCAGATATAGAATTACCAGATTCAGATAGATAATACTCTTGCACTGGGTGACTTTTCTGGGCTTCAACACTATTATCTTTCATTTCCCTTCCCTGTAGCCCCTGAACAGATTCATTACACAGCCTACAGCTGGCATTGCCAAAGCTGAGATGCGAATACAAAGAGAATTTCCTAATGAGAGCTAATGCAAGCTCTGATATAGGAGAGAAATACTGTCCTCCCTGTGACCTTTTGCCTTCTGCAACCTAAAAAGGAAAAGTCACACAGCAACTGTCCTCAGACTAAGCTGGCCAAGATGCTTTTGACAGTCCAAGCAATTGTCAGCTCTTATTTCAAAAACTGAATTTCAAGAAAGAGATTCAGCTTTTGTGAGAGGTGTCACTCTATTGAAACTGCATTTATTTTTGGAGGTGTCACAAACTGGCTGAGCAAAGTCTTAACTGTATTAACTTTTTAAGATACTTTCAAACAACTATATTTCATGAAATAGCTACAAAACCCAGACTTAGCATTTATATATCATCTCCTGAAAAGAAATCCATTCTGACATGTTTTATTGAACATAACTCAACAATAAACCCAGACTCTCCAAACCATAGCCTGGATACATAGCATTTATGGGCACAGGATTCCCACTGCATTATCAGAGTAGGATCTGGAATGACAGATTCAATTGCCTAAATTATGTGGTGGCTGTTTGTGGAGACTACGGGATTGCTAGTCTTATTTTTCTTAAAACTAAATGTTTAGCCTACTCTTTCTAGTGAGTCTCACTAAACACATTTTACACTGCTGCTAGCTAAAAGGAAAGTATTGTATAAACCAGTTCATGGTTTAAACAGTTTAAATACAGCATCCTGTTCTCCAGAGTATGGAAATTCGTTATCATACCCATAGATTATATGGCAGCAGCAGCCTTGAGAAGTGTTCTTCAGTGACCCTTATTTATTCTAAACCCAGAGAGCTACTCAGGTATCATCCAATGGAGCAAAAACAAAACCTCTCAACATCAATCATTCTTGGCCCATGTGCACTTTCTCACTCAAGCATCTTAACTGCAAAGTGATTGGTCTTTTCCCTCTGGAGTCAGGCTGAATGATACAGCAGCTTTCTCAGTTGTGATATTAACATTTCAAGACAAACTTCAATCCACTTCTCCATCTGAGAGACAAGATATGAGACCTTATGCCTGTAAGCACCCTGGGGAACTTCATTTTGATTCTCCAAAGCTCTACTGTTTTAGAGATTGGAAATCTTTTAGTAACAAAGACGCCTCACATTTAAATTCCTTTCCTAGACCATAGGAATACGCTGTTGAGATTTCTAATCAACACGACCGTTCTCTTTTTGGTAGGATGCTGAAGCCCTGCTAGTTTTTGGGAACACCCTAGTAAGCATGCAAGCACATTCAGATGGTACATGATTCAGTACCAAAACTGATCGACAAAAATCCACTTTGTCCACATCACTATTAAGGCTGCCTGAAAGCTCATGCAGCAAAGCATATTCCTCCACAGACTGATTAGGCTGCATGTCAACTGGCCATGGGTCAAGCCTGTGGATATAATCCTCAGGACTGGTAGTTTCTTTTTACCTCTTTTGGGGGGCAGCTTCAGAAAACTGTCAGTAGCTGAAGCAAAAAAAGAAAAATACCAGGGTTTTGGGTGAATTTTAGATACAGAACCACATGCTATTTTAAGCCTTCTAGCCAACAGCAGCAGCTGCAAGATGTTGCTCACTTGAAGTGGGTCAGAGTTTTACCACAGAACAAACCACTATAAAACCAGACAATTTTTAGACTGGTACTTTTCCATGGGTCATTCAAATCTGTTTTCTGGCAGGGTGGTTTTAAAGAAGCTTCCCTTATTTCAAAAGGAAATTTTCATCTTTAACTGGTTCCTAAAGACCAGCATGTTCTAGAAACAGATATAACATCTTCATACTACTCCCATTTTCTCAGGATGTTGAATGCAACTGAGAGAGACCCTGTATTTTCACAAAGATGCATCTTTTGTTTGTTCAGCTTTCACTCTAGTTTTTCAAAATCCTTTCAATATTGAAGGAGATACCCAGCTATCTAGAAGAAAAATCAAATTAACTTTTCCACTGTGTGGTACCTATAAAGTTGAAGAAGTTAAGAAACACCAAAGGTGGTTAGAAATGTAAGAAAAAAAAAAATTAAGAACCCTTAGCATTTCCTTTTTTCCCTTAGAAAAAGAGCAAGAACTATACCTAGTTTCTGTCCCCTTTCTTCTCTACCAATTACACTTTTAATTTTCCAAACTGTCAAGTAGCACTCTAAAAATAAAAATCTCAAATTGAAAATTCTGGAGGAAAAAATAACAACAACAACAAAAAAACACCCTTTATATCTTTATATAGTATCGGAGAGACCAAAAAAAATAAGTGGTTTTCTGTTTTAAATCACTTGAAATAGAGACAACTCAAATAGCAGACAGAGCCACATGGCTCATCAGTTGTTTAGCTGTAGTTCTTTATAGTATTCTTTGAACCAGAAAGACAACTCAGTCACACTCAGAGATGGCTTTAGAAGTGAGGAAAACCAGGAAAAAAGTAATGATTACCACTGGGCTGACCATGGCAGTGCAGTGCTATGGATAACCTGGAAAAGGAACTGCACAAAAAATTCATTCTGAAAAATTCTAGTACTGAAATTCAAACTACAATTAGTAATCTTATTACAACACTTTAAAACTACAGCATTCAGCATTCAAATACTATTTTACAATCACAGTTTGTCAGTATAGGAGATTCAGTCCCCAGTTAAAAGTCTAATGTTCAAAATCCACAGTATTAAAGAAGCTTATTGAATGAGCTAATAGATATGAGAAAACAAAATATTATTTAACATAGCTCTTGGGATGGCAGTACCTTCCCTGCTGCGTCAGGGGAGGTTTAGACTGGATATTGGGAAAAAATTCTCCACTGAAAAGATATTCAGGCATTGGAAAAGCTGCCCAGGGAAGCGGTGGAATCACTCGAGTTCAAAAAATGTGTAGATGAGGTCCTCAGTGACATGGTTTAGCGGTGGCCTTGGCACTGCTGGGGTAAAGGTTGGACTTGATGATCTTAAAGGTTTTTTTCCTACCCTAGTTGATTCTATTATTCTACCCAGCTCATTAAAAAGAGGATATAGCAATAAATCATCTAGCTGTGTCTTCCTTTCACGATTTGATTATTCCAACTGTACACTAGACCAGGGTCCGAGGGCAAGTTTGATCTGGCTTGGGCCAGACCCCATCAGCTCAGACGGAATGGGAATGAGGGAAACCACAGGCTGCCTTCCCAGGAGCCCAGGGTCAGTGGCTGGAGAGCAGACTCTCAGCAGGCCTTTGTCCCCAGGGTTTCACCGAATCCCACCAGGACTAGATTTTGACATACACAAGGACAACTCCTCGCCATGTTTTGTATAGAGCAGGATACTTCTTAAGGGAGGAAAGGTAAGATCAAACAGCTCTTGTTTCATGCAACACTCCTGCTGGCACCTGGAAGTCTGGATAAACATCCCATTACACACTGGAGAACCACAGATAAGTAAAAATAAAATGAGAGCACTGGCAAGAAACAGCTTTATCCAGGTTTAAATTCTGTCTGACACCCAAGTTAAAACACATTAGACAGATTCTGGCTTCACCATAGTCAGTGGAGAAGCTGTCATGAATGCGAAAAGGGACAGGATTAAATTAATGTTATTCACTCCAATCACTGACATCTACGGAGGCAAAGAGAAACTGCTGTATAAAACAAAGGGATAAGTTTTACATTATTCTGTAAAACATAACCATAGCTGTAGGTGCTGAAAAATTAAGAACTAGCTTCAAATATAATCCATATTCTTATTTATATCTTAATTAAAAAAAAAATAAATATCTCTTTTTCTGCTAAAATGTTCCACACTTGCTCTCAGCTGTAAAGTGATTTTTTTTTTTTTCTGGATTTCTTTGACACATAGATATCAAAGCACTGTGAATAATAGAAATAGGCAGAGATTAGTCTTTAAAAAGTGTATGAGGATATTTTACGAGTGAAGAGAATCTTCTTATAATACATAAAGGAACTGAAAGATAGAATTGACTAATGTCTTATTTCTCAGATCCTAAGCTATTGTGTCTCATCCTGAGATTAGCCCAAAGCAAACTGATATACACAATTTCTTTCCCCTCAATATAAGCAATCCTTGATGAAAAAAATTAAACATAAAAATGCAAGGTCTGAAAACACCGAGTAGTAAAGTGAGGAGAGGGCTGGACCATAAATGACTGACTTAAATGCATTGCCCAGTCTCTGCCTGAAAAAATTTGATTTTTCAGAAGGGCTATTCTCCCCTTGACATCTCCCCAGCCTATCCCAAATTTCAACAGCACCCAATCCATTTCTTTCCAGTTCTGACAAAACAACCCAAAGACATTAGAGCTTGTGACAGTATCTCTGGACTAGGCAGTGTAGAAACAATTAATAACCATGGTAGATGTGGCCCCTGTGCTAGAACCACCTCTGACAGCACCGCACTGGCATGGGGCCACTTCATCAACCAGATCCCCAATCATGGGAGGAAGCAGGACAGCAGGAGTCACTTGTCCAGCAGCACGTAGTGCTAGGGATATCCCGCACACACAACCCAGTTCAAAGTCACCCCAACTCACCAGTGGAGCGCCCACTGTGCTGCAGCCATATCCCAACCTTAGGCTTCTCTAAAACCTCCATCTGTTCCTGTCTTTTTCCTGAGGTAAGCACCGGGCAGGTCCTGCTCATGTGAATACTTTGGAACTGGTCACCAGGCAAGGAAAGTCAGGCACACAGCTTTTCACATACAGAGATTAAGGACCAGAGAGAGGCACTATTAACACACTATGTACATCCCATGCTGTGGCAGTTAAATAGTTGTTCTGTAGACTTGCTTTGATTACATCATTAAAACAGCCTACTTTATCTCTAAGAAGACCCTCTTCTCCCTTTTTTCACTTTTAAACAAAAAAATAAAATCACTTCAATTTCCCTGTTACACTCTCTGAGTCCAGCAGGCTATACATGAGCTTTACAATGCCACCCATGACTTGGTGTTTGGAAACAACGGGAGTTACAGTATGGTTCACCATCATCTGTACAGATGCTCCAGAAAGGCCAAATGTAAAAGTCTCCATTCCCTCTCTGGAAAAGGCACCGGGGCTCTTCTGTTCTAATCAAGATAAATCTTTCATGCAATAATTAAAATACAACTCCCCTTCAAGGAGAGAATGACAAAGGTTGAAATAATTAGCTGACAAAGGCAAACAGCACTAACTTCCACCCTCCTCCACTAACAGTAAACATCGAGTTTTTCTGAAAAGTAAAAAAGTGCATCAAAGCTGAAAGGAAGAAAACAAAGTAGACACTTAAATTAGAAATTATTTAAATTGAATTTTATATAAGGAGAATGCTCAGAAGCTGGCCTGTTTAAGACAAACCTTGAATTTTCTGCATGGCTGCAATCACATTAGCAGAGGAACCATAGCCTCATGTATTCACTAATCTATTACCGTCAAGTTAGAAATAGAATATTGCATTAGCATGCAAAAGGATGCAAGCCAGCACTACAGGGGGAACCAGTATTTCTGTAGTAAGCACTGCAGAATGGCAGTGCAGATTTGTATAAATAATGAGTCAAAAGGAAAAAGTGAGCTTGCACTGTTCTGAGGTTTATATGCCTTGATTATCATATTGATATTACATTCATTTTAATGTGTCAGCTCTTCTGAATAGCCTATCAAAGGCTGATGTTTTATGTTGTTGTGATGGGAGCATCTTATTGCCTCTCTCTCATTTCCCAAAAACCCCAACCACTAAAACTAAAAGAATTAAAGCTCAGATGTCCTAAAATCTTTCACCCACTGATAACAGCCAACATTCAGATTAAATTCAAAGGGTTTACTGCAGCTCTTAGTTTTAGCTATATAATTTACAAAGCCCACTCAGAGCCACTCCAATCTCATTTGCAGTTCAGCAGTGATTATCATTTGCCTACTGCATTTGCCTGAAGTTTTCATTTGAAGATCAGAAAAAAAAATATTAAGCTTTTGACACCAACAGCTTTCCTCTGGGAAATGTTCAACAGATGCTACCAGCAGGTAGCCTGGCATGCCCCTTACAGCCCGATGCCAACTTTGTTCCTATCCTCACTGTCTTTTTCAGAAATGAGCCAAGTCTCAAACCATGTTCCTATCCTCAGAAATCCAGGAGAGTCTGGATTATATATTTCATTGCTCTGATCTCAACCGATCTTCATTACTTCCTCCTGAAGAACTTCTTTTCTTCATTCTCAGGGGATATCAGCAGAGATACTGACTACTGCATCATACATGCTGCTTCTGTTCGGGCCTTATATTCCCCCCAGTAAGCTCACATCTCCCAGCAAATTCCCTAGAAATACTCTTATAGTTCCAAGCTTTTTTTGTCTTTCGAGGTCAAAACTCTGCTGACTCGGGCAGGAGGCATGCCTATATTGTTTTTAACAAAGGAGGGAAACTAATGATTTGGTTAAAAAAGGGTTTGGTTAAAAAACTCTGGTATCTATATATAGTGAAGAAAGTTGCTCAGAACAAAAGGATCTTGCCTGAAGCTGATCAGACTGCAGATTTACTTTTCCAACAAGATTTCTGGAAGGCCAGGTATTATCCCTGGCTGGACCCTCAAATAAGGCTGCGCAGAAGACACTAGGGCACATTGTGGGCAATGTTTGAACCACGTTTATTGTGCTCCTGACAAGTGCAGGCTTAAGGCAACTGAGACTATTAATTATTTTAACACCAAATTTGGTGAGTCATTAGAGCTGAAAATGTGGTTTGCATTTCAAAAACTTTTCATTTTCATATCATCCAAATACTTGGAAACATTTCATTTCAAAATGCACTGAAGCGTAAGTAGTTGAAAACAAAAACATTTCTGAAATGGAAGAGTTCCCAAAGACAACATTTGATCCAAAAACATCTCCAGCCCTTTGCCTTTTCAGTTTCTCCAACAAAAAGTCAATTTTTCACTGATTCACCTGGGAATCCAAGAGAGAATTAGGAAAAATGAGAGGGGAGATAACGACAAACCCTCAAGCCCCAAGGCATCCAGACTTCTATGTCCCGTGTCATTGAAGGCAGCATTCAAAAGACCAAATAAAGAGCCAGCCAGTATTGCAGCACCTCAAGCAAGAGAAACTAAAGAGTACACAGGTCCCAAGGCATAGGACAGAAATAAACAGCCTGCAGAGTGTCCAAGCAGAAAATCTTCTTTGCTGTTAGGTTCAGTAACTTCACATCCTCTTGCTTCCAGGTTAAATCACTTCTACTTTCATAAAAGCATTACAGAAGCAGAGATCCTCAACATGCTGCCTAATTATAGGCTCAGATACCCCTAAATATTAGGCCTAATGTGCAACTGCCAGACATTCAAGAAAACAGGTGGTTCTCTGTTCAAAAGCCACTTAGCCAGCTGTCAGAAGGCATCCCACAGACTTGAAGGCAAAATCCTGACAGATTTATGCAATAGCATATTTTTTTTTTAATAATTTACAACCTGAAACACTTTCAAACACAGTTTGAAGTTTTAAAAACAGATAAAAATTATTCCTTTCCCATATTTGAATATGTGGCAGGATTGTTGATTATTAATTGTAACAAGATATAAAAGGAAAAAATAAGTATACATACCTCAGTGATCACCTCCTCCTTACAATGTCCATTTCAGCTGACAATTTGGTTAGCTACATTCAGCGTTACCTGAAGGGGAAACAGATACTAGTGTAGCCAAGAATCAGTGATTTTAATAAATTTAGCTGTATTTGCCTCTTCATGTGATTACACTGGAATAGTATTGTTCACAAAAGGCAATTTTCTAGTGCTGCTATGCTGGAATAGCTTGCAAAACTTTCCCATTCAAATAGACAATCTGTGAGAATCTGTTCAGTAAGGAGATAATTTTATCCCACACATCACTGTTTCAGTGGGGGCAGAAAGGAAACGCAATAGAATAACATCAAACACTTTAGATCCCAGTTCTCCAACCCACTTCAGTTTCTGCTCCCTTATGACTTTTCAAGAACTACAGTAAAAGGGTTATTTATCCATTCTCTCTGGAACTTTGCAAGAGTTAAGTTTGAATTGCTGTCTCCATGTGGACACTGCTGGCTATTAAGATGTGCATACCCTACAGGGGTGTAATTAAGGAAGCATTAAGATGTTTTCACCAAAGGACAGTTCATTCATTGCAGCTGCACTCTTTGTTTCAGCAGGTTAACTACTTGGCAGCCCTTGCATGTCCTAGAGTCAAACTGCAACTAAAGGATGGAGGTGATTCGGCAGGACCAGGCAGTTCATCTTCTTCCTCTCTCATTTATTACCACATCACTCAGCAGTGCTGCTGACCTTCCTCACCTTGGAAACAGGGACCACACACTGCTGGGGCCAGTGGGGTACGACGGAAACAAATCCCCTTTGAAATAAACTACCTAATATATGATAAAATATTAATGGCAAAAGGATATCCAAATAGTCCAAATATATTCAAAGCAAGCTGTTATTCCATTTACTCCCCTGCTTGCGTCCTCCCCTCCCACTAAATAAAATATTGGTAATTGCACAGCCAGCCATAGTTACACGTAGCTCCAAACAAAGTTATTACACTTTGTCTTGCGCTTGAAAGAGCAGTCACTTCAGAAGGGAGTGCCGGCTCTGTCGTGGTTTAGGCCACAAATCAGCCATGCAGTTTGTTCACTCACTTCCCCCTTTTTCTTCCCTCTGCTCATGGAGGGATGGGAAGGAGAATCGAAAGAATGCAACTCCCACAGGTTGAGATAAGAACAGTTTAGTAACTAAGGTATA
>JAOEHY010041677.1:0-12035 GCA_025447955.1 Psilopsiagon aurifrons
TTTGATGAAGAGCAGGCTTGCAAAGCGGCGTTAATTGTCTCCAGGGCTTGCTCGGCCTAACGTGCGGCTCGACCCGCACGCGTTTGGGAAGGAGCAATGCGCTTTTCTCGCAGGAAGTTGCTTATTTTTTGACGTTGCCGTGTTGTAGTGCCGTGAGCGCGGCTGGTGCTAGCACAGGAGAAGGGCCTTGCACGGAGGTTTTGAAGCCGTCTGGTTTAGTTCATCTCAGCTCGCGAAAATACCACGCAAAATAATTTTAAGCGTTTTACAGCTGCTTTTTCTTCTTGGGTCCTTCAGCGGTTTTTGTCTAGACCTTCTGATAGAGCAGAATACTGAGAAGGTGTTTCTCTAGAAAAACTGCCTGCAGTAATGCAAAGATCTCGTTGGTTTTTTTTTTTTTC
Source organism: Psilopsiagon aurifrons (assembly GCA_025447955.1). Lineage (NCBI taxonomy): Eukaryota > Metazoa > Chordata > Aves > Psittaciformes > Psittacidae > Psilopsiagon > Psilopsiagon aurifrons. The sequence goes on from JAOEHY010041677.1 coordinate 402, forward strand.
CCCTAATGAGGTTTTAAATGTGGTGTTTCTCAAGAAAAAATGAGGTGTCTTTTGTACTAGTTAAGTTTGCTGTTAAAGCAAGCCTGCAGTTGAGCATTTCCAGTTGCGTATGAAGTCTCTTAAGGGTTTGGTTTGATCTGTCAGGTACACTTGACGTTACATGCGGAGCGATGCTAGTACTTTCAAGGAACGTTATTCCTTGTTCCAGTGATACAAAAGCTTCGATCTGGCAGACTTTAAAATAAAATGTTTTCTCTTGTGCAGTACTCTCAGGATTCGGTTTCAGGTGGTGTAAATCTGTTGCACCTCAGAGGACTATGTGCAAGGTATTTCTTTTGTAACTTCAGGATGATTGTACCTGAAAAATTACACTTGTCCTTAGCGAGTAGCTTTTTAAGAGAAGTAGCGTCTGTGCACTAGATTTTAGCTTCTTTGTGTACTTGCCATACGGCTTTAGAATGGCAGAGTACAATGCAGCTGTGTTTTGATGGCTTGTTCCTTTGCATCTCATGCATTAAAGTCTCGAGTTTTCAAGCTGTGTATATGTCAGAAGCTATTGATCTGGATCACTGCAGAAAATGAAACTCAGGACTACGTAGTCAAATAATATATATGACTGGTAATAGATTGCAGCTTAAATGAGATGTAAAAAATGAACATTGTAAACAATTTTGATAAATGTATTTCAAATCGCATAATTTACATAAACTGTTCTCATTATTGTAATGAAATACTGATTCATATCTAGTATCCTATCTGAAGAAGAGTAATTTTGTCTTATATTAAAGGCTCAAATAAAGTAAGCGCTTAAGCAAGTGTAACATTTTACTTAGCTAGAAAGTCACACGAGCTTCCCTCTGTCGTGCCTGTGTAGTATTTGATACTTCAACATCAAAATACTTCTGTCATGAGCTGGCAATCCCTTTTCTCAAAGGAGACGAGACAGCAATAATGAAGTGATGAATAGTCCCTGGTAATAGATGCCAAAATGTTTGTCTCTAGAATATCTCAAATGACATACTGTTTCAGCCCAGCAGTCTGCTGCTGGCGCACACTTTGCTGTTTATGTACTCTCCAGAAGGAGGGGGCTCGTCGTTTGCTCGGTGCCTAGCTCTGTCACAGGCTACTGCTGTGCCTGCTCACAGCTGCGCTTCTGGAGTGGGCTGCCTGAGGGCTGCTTTCTCACCCACAGGGCTGGTCGGTGTGTGGAGGGATTAGGGTGAGAGTTCCCTTTGTTTCACTTCTGTGGTGGAAATGGTATTTCCCTGGACACTCTTTTCTGGCCATAGCTTAAAACATTGTGTGTGCGTGTGTTCGTACAAACTTAGCATTTGTCTTAAAATGTGTAGGTTTTGTGTTAAAGCTAAAAAGATGACAGATTTGAACTGGGTTGCTGCTTTTACAGTGTAATTTGGCTTCATTTAGAGTGCGGGATGTTGATCTTTTCTTGCTGTTGCACGTAAATTTTGACCTTAAGAGTTTTGGGTTAAAACATGCTCTCAGCATAGTTGGAGTGTGAGAAATATTGCTGTTAAATCCGGAGGAGTCTTTAATTGGCACCTGTGAAACTTTGGTTTCCAAAGCATAGGGCTCAGCTGAATTTGGATGAGTTTCCACACACAAAGCAAACAACACATTCCTGATAATCAGGGCAATTCTTCCAGCTTCAAGCATTTTAATGGACAGAAGGGAAATGCCTGTGAGGAAGATCTAACTCATCTCAGTGCTCTTGGAGTCCCAATTCCTTCATTAGTCTTTTCCTGTCTGCATTTTGATTTGTACCCTCTTCCTTGATCATCCGTGTGATTTCTGCTTCTGGTGTTGTCTTTTGTAACTTCTGCCTCTGAGATGTGCTTGTACATAAAAGCATCTCAGACCAACCTTTGCTTTTTCTTTGCTGCTGGCTTTCTTCCTGTGTTAAATCTCTTGTGCCTTTCTACAGCTCAACGGCAGGCTTTCTGCTCTTTTTGTGTTAATCGGTGGGTAGTTTAGGTTTTAATCTCTTCTGGGATGGAAGAAAGAGGGCATGAACTGGTGTTTCTGTGCCTTGTGCCGTAGAAGGTCCAGAAGCGCAGAAAGAAGGTTTCTGCTTAGATTATCAATCCCTAGGAGGGACTGTGAACTGAACAGATGGATCCTCTTCTGGAATGTGAGAATTCAGCTCTGAAATGCAAGTTCCGGTAAATAGAGGTGTGCATAGGAATTGTTCTGAGGATTGAGTGAGGAATCGGAGGGAGGTGCCCATCCATGGACACCGCATTTCTGGGGAAGGAAGCCTCACTCATGGCACAATGGGGTTTGGGGTTCTGCCTCTACCTGAAGTATGTAACTTGATCTGCCCTTAGTTGTGTTTACTTAAGGGAGTATGGTTTTGGTCTTCTGTGCATAAGGTACTCAAAACTCAGACTAAATTAGTAAATGCTTCCAGTGATATAGTCTGCTAAAATTTTTTGGGTTACATTGCTTTTTTAATTGTATAGTGGGATTGTACTCTGCTCCACCAAGATAATACTTGTTAAATAAACTAAATTCTCAGTTTTGAAGGGAGTTTACATTTCCAGCAAATTCTGTGGTATTCAAAATTGACATCAGTGTACCTTACAGCTAACTTGGTGCTTCCCTTAGTCTGCATTTTACTGTCTGCTGGATGTTTTCTTCTGTATACACTTCCTGAATTAATGCTATTATACTTCATTTCTGATGACAGACACATCTAGAATTGGAAGATGGATCTGTTCTTGCAAGTTAATTGGCGTTGCCCATACCCTGATTATATTCATGCTGAGTTAACATGGCACTACACAGAGTTTCTTAGAATATATACAAATGTACCATTTTTCAATTTACGTTTGTAATTCTGTGTAAAGGTTGGCAGTCCATTGGCTGTTGATTTAGTTCCTGAAATACAAGCATAGAATAAAACACTGCTATTAACTGTTAGGGCTAATACTGATACATTTGTAATGCAGTTATTAGATTACTAATTAACTCATAACCACACAAAGCAACCCACTCAGAATTCCCTGGTTTGTTGCCACTCTCAGTGGATTTGCAGGATTCCAGGGGGCACAGCCATGATCAGTTGTTCTGGTGATGTGAATTAGACACTTTTCTGATTTTTTGATGACTAAAGAGAGTTAAAAGTCTGTTTGACATGACAGTAAAACATTGATAGAAATAGTTGGTCTCATTTCTTTTGGATTTTTAGCCCTTAAATATTCACCTGTTCACCAAGCATTCCTAGTTTTACTTAAAATGTTCACCAGTGTAACTGGAAGGTTTATGATTTAAGGAGTAAGTAGCCTCCTGACGTGCGTCAGAAGTTAATGGTATTCATTACCATTGGTTGATGAGAAAATGAACATGAGCCGGCAGTGTGCACTTGCAGCCCAGAAAGCCAACCATATCCTGTGCTGCATCAAAAGGAGCGTGACCAGCAGGTGATCAAAAGGTGATCCTGCCCCTCTACTCTGCACTCCTGAGGCCTCTCTTGGAGTACTGTGGTATAGTTCTGGTGTCCTCAACACAAAAAGGACATGGAACTGTTGGAACAAGTCCAGAGGAGGGCCATGAGGATGATCAGGGGACTGGAGTGCTTCCTGTGTGAAGACAGGCTGAGAAAGTTGGGTCTGTTCAGCCTGGAGAAGAGAAGGCTGCACGGAGACCTCATAGCAGCCTTCCAGTATCTGAAGGGGGCCTATAGGGATGCTGGGGAGGGACTCTTCAGTAGGAACTGTAGTGAAAGGACAAGGGGTAATGGGTTCAGACTTTAGCAGGGGAAGTTTAGATTGTGTTATAAATAAGAAATTCTTTACTGTAAGGGTGGTGAGACACTGGAATGGGTTGCCCAAGGAAGTTGTGAATGCTCTGTCTCTGGTGGTGTCCAAGGCCGGTGTGGCCAAAGCCTTGGGTGACATGGCTTAGTATGAGGTGTCTCTGCCCATGGCAGGGGGGTTGGAACTGAATGATCTTAAGGTCCTTTCCTACCCTAACTATTCTATGATTTGCTGTAGATAGGCATTACTGCTCATTTCTAGGAGCAATATGAATACAGTGCTGACATGCATTATTTGTATGCCTTCTTTGTATAGCCAGGACTTTGTGTGTATATATTTGATATACACACAAAAAGCAACCCCCAGAAGCCAGTAGTTTTAGAAACAAATAGGTTTGTTGGTTAAGTATGTTTCTTACTTTGTGACTTCTGAGGGGAAAGTCCACTTGGAATGAAACCAATTATTTCACCAATGTGTGCTAAAATTTTTCAAAGATTTTTTGGTGGTTTGGTTTTGTTAGTTTATTGGACTTTTTCCTTAGAAGTTTAAAGGCGTTTCTCATATATAAAACAGAAAATCAGGTGACCTGTCATAGCTTAAATTTTTTTCTGATCTGAGGCCCAACATTCATTTTCTGAGTGTGAAGAATATAATTGCTTATCCTTACTGGGCTTTTTTTCTATTAAAACAAAAATAATTTATTAGTAGTCAGTCTGCAGTAAGGAAATGGGGTTTGTTTTTAGAAAAGAAGGGAGGCCAAGCATAGGTTATACAAGTTTGGCTAAGTTGAGAGAAACTTGCTGGCTTGTTTAGGTAGGTGAGTTACATTATTCCTGTTGCAGTACACCTGCAAACCATCTCATACGCACACACATACACATGTGTTCTGAATGATGTGTGTTTTCAGTCATACTTGAATTTGATATTTCTATACAGATTATATGTCCCACTCTCAAGCTTATACAGCAGTGTATTAAGAATAATAGTCTCATGAGTGCATTGTTTACTAACCTGGTGCATTAGTATACTTTTTTGTACTTTAATAAAATCTTCACATCCTGGTCTCTGTACCTCTGTAAATGATGCTCTGTGGATCTCAATTGCTTGTTACCTTTCATGCAGGATTTTTGGAATTTGATCTCAGAAGACTTCCAGATCTGTTTCACATCTTTGGCTGAGGAAGCTGTACTGGTGGTTGAAACTTAGAAGCAGTGCTATTGTAATAGTGCTGCCCAAAGCAAATGTGATAATTGAGCTAAGCATTTGCTGATCCCAGAGCTGCAGCGTAAGTTTAATTACCTTTCTGTCAGCACTTCTGACAGTTAATAAACTGATGGAACTATTCTGACCTCCACTGATTAACCAGTAATTTCTTCTTTAATACATTCAAAGAACGTGTGAAGTTAGCAGTCGTATGTGGGATCAACCTGAGCCTTCTCTGCATGTGTAGGACCTCTTAGTGGGTGGCTTTCTGACCTGTGGGGTTTTTTTGAGTTCCATGTATTCAAAAACCAGAGCAGCCTTATCATTCCCACAATGTGAAATGGCACAAAGAGTGCATGGTCTTGTAATATTAGAGTAAGGATTTGTAAACATTCTTTATTTGCACAGGTTTTATTTTATTTTATATTTTTTATTTTATTTTATAAAATGCAGGCACTGATCTCTGACACTACTTTTAACATTCACAATTTGTAGATGACATTCACAGTGTGAACTGAATATATGGTAATGACCTTAAGGGAAAAAGATTGTTGGAACATGAAGTAATTATGTGAGGCTAAATATGGTTCTTGCTGCTCACACTGAAGTCAGAAGAATTGTTCTTGGTTATGACAGTAATAAATTTGTTCTTGCGTTTATATGTTATTTCTGAAGATACCCAACTCTGTGGCATTGAATTAGTCTGGAACTGCATCATAATCAGGATGTATCTCTGGTGAAACAGAAAGGTTTCTGCAAAAGATTAAAAAGGAGTCTTGAGTTTGACTGCAGACCTCTGTTCTGGGCAATGAGTCCCTGCAAGTTAGCTGTGCTGCCACTCATAAAGTATACATCATACTTCTGCAACTGACAGTGCTAGCAGTCTCAATTAGATTTTTCTCCAGGGCCTGGGTTAGAGCCTGTGGTTCATAATTCACAACAGTTCTTTGCTGTCTAGAAAAGAATTGTCATTTGCTATTAAACTGTGTATCTTGCCCCTTTATCTGAATCCAACTGATGTTATAATATTCTTTAGTAGAGGTTTTTGGTTTGTGTTTCAGCCTTGTTTTTATACCATGGAGGACTGATGTGGTGGAAATTGCTTTTTAATTATGTTTTGCTTGCCTTTACCAGAGACCAGAAAAAATACAGTAAAAGATGTTAAGATTAAAGGAGAAAACATGTAGAAATTTAGAAATGTCTAACAGTTTTTGATTTTTATTCACTAAAAGTTGATTTGAGCAATTACAGCATGAAATCAGTGTTTCAGTGCAATGGTAAGCTACTGAAAAAGGCAAGGACTGGTGATGAAGAAAGACGTCCATGTATCATGTATTGAAGCATTTGATCAAAGCATCCCCAGGATCTGGATATAATTTCTGATCCTGCTACAGATTTCTAGTGTAAAACTGGGAAAGATTATCATACAGGTGTATATGGGAATATAAAGAAGTAAAACTTTAGAGAGCCTTAGTTCTGCTATGTTTTTATTTCTGAGCTTACAGCTGTCAAGTTACTTTATGAAAGATATACACTTGCATCCTCTAAAAAACTTTGTCTGAGCTAGTCAGTTTTTCAGCTACATCAGTTGTTTTTTGCACTGAGATCCATGAGGCTGTAATGCATGTTAGTTACCAGTTGAAGTGCGTTTAACCAGAATGTTAATTGTAGGTGCTAGTTTTGATTTTTGAAATGTTTGTTCATCAGACTGTGTTACTGTGCTGATGTATTTGACCTTCTTTTGTGATCCAGCTTTGCCAAACATGGGAATGCAGTTCCCTAAAATTCCCTAATGAAAGTTTCAGCATTGTGGGGTTATGTGTTATTTGCCATTCTGCTGTCCTGGTTTTATTTTTGTTTTGTTGTTTTTACAAGTTTTATAAAATTACAACAGTTTTGTACATTATTTAGAAGTGTATTAAAAAATAAAAGTGATATTTCTTTTCAAATGAAACGAATGGGTATTATTTTAAATTTCCCAGTGCTGTCTGCACAAGGAGGGTAAACCATCACAAGGTTGCTGAATGTCTGGAGTAGCACTTTTTCCTGACTTTTCTCATTCCTTCTTCCTGCACGTTCTAGACCACATTTTACAGCAGTAAGTTTTCTTCCATGACTACTAGTACAAACTTCATTCCATTTCATGTTAATCATCCTATAAGCAGCAGTATCTTTTCTGTTTTGTTTTTTTTTTTTTTTTTTGGGGGGGGTGTCCCTTCTCCAAGAAGTTTCTGGTACTGTCACTGCAGATCTTTTCCTTTGTCCAACAATACAGTGGCATAGTTATTCTTTAAATGGCAAATTCCTGCTATTTTCCAGCTGTTGTTTGCCACAAGCTCCACTGTATGGGGTCTTTTCATGCTGTCCTCAAGCTGCCAGAGTTCCCAGGTGCCCCAAACCCACTTTGTGCTCCATGGCAGCATGCCTTCTACTGACTGTGCTTTCCATCTGCCTAAATCCCACCTGATCTTAGTTGATCCTAGTTTTCAGCAGAGACTCTTGTTTCCAGTTGCTAGATTGAGTTGAAAAATGTATGAAAAATACAGGAGGTGCTCTCTAGATAGGCAACTTGATGAAGTCTTCATGAAAGATCCATTATTTTTCGCCAAAATCTCTTCCTCCCCACTCCGCCTGGTTTCTGAGTGTTGAAAATTTAAAGCATACTTGAGTTCAGTTTTTTCTCTTCAGAGAATTTGGGGGTCTTGGCGGGGTTTTTAAATACAAGTTGCACGTATGTACTAGGCTGGATGGCATATTTTACCTATCAACGTTGTACTGGAAGTTTACATCGCTTGGGCGGCTTTTGTCAAAAGGCGTAGTAAAGTCTGCAGTGTGCATCATGAGCTGCTTTTGTTTTGTAACTAATACTGTGAGACTTGTTTCAGCATCTCTTCTTGTGACTGGCTGTTGCTTCCGCTGTTTTCAGCGATTTTTTCAGTCCAGTTGTGTTCTGTCCCAGTCTGGTTTTTTTCATGGGAAGTATCTTAACCATCTTAAAGGTTGGTAAGATTTTCTTTGCATGAATACCATAGGAGTGTTTCAGTGACTAATGATTTCAGGAATGCAGTTTGCATTACTGTCCTTGTGAAAGTCTTCCAGAATGTCGTCATTGAAGTGCCTTTGAAAACTGCAACTTGTGAGTCGCCTGTGAAGATTTTCAAGACTTCACAAAGTCAGGTCTCAGATTTTCACTTCAGTGAGCACCTCGTGACTAAGCCTGTACTTGCTTATTTTCTGTCGGACAGCTCTTGAGATTAAGTAGCATGCACGTGAACAAATCTTGTTGAGCAGCCATCCAAGGCCCTGCCCCAGGGCTCATGTATTTTCCTAAAAATGGATGCTTTCAGCTGCTTTTTGACTAATAAGGTGCAATATTTGAGGTGGGTAAAGGAAATCTTTCTCTCCCAGGTTCTTGCTGACAAAATTCCTGACAGACAGAAGGTTTAGAGAAAAAGCTTAGTGATGCAGATGCACAGAAATAAACGCAGTGAGGTGGATTAGGGAAAGCAGATAGTGAGATATGGATTGGAAAAAGGATGAAGGCAAATTTGCTGGAAGCTGAGGAGAAAGCAGTGTATAAGCCAGTTAGCAGGAAAGAGAGGGAAGAGAGTGACTAAAACTGAGGTAAGGGAAGCGGCTTGAATTTGGTAAAATCAGATTGGTTTCAAAAAGCAAGGTAAATGAATAAAAGTATGATAGGAAGCTAGATTTGCAGGACGGATGATGTACCAAGAGCATGGTGATACATTTAAACCAGTATGTAATATCAAAATGATTAGATACTACAGAACACTTCAGGTTGGAAGGGACCTTCAAAAGTTACCAAGTTCAGCACTGATTGGTGCAGGTCTGATGAGACCAGGCTGCCCAGGGCTGTGTCAAGTTGAGTCTTGACCATGGGCAGGGACAGAGCAGAGAGTCCATAACCTTTCTTGGCAACCCATTCATGTATGTGACCACACATACAGATAAAAAATAATGCTGTGGCAGTAACATCTCTGAGGTAGAGATGTTTCTCTAAAACGTAGGCCAACTTTACAGCTCCTTTGGTTCTTTCCCCATCATTTTCCTCAGAGCTCACAGCCCTGGCTGGTTAGCCTGTCTTCTCCAGTGGGGAGGAAGAAAAGACGCTGAAAGTGAGCAGCACATCCACTTTTGGCTGATGGTGTTCATCCCTGCACAGCAGAATGGCAGGGCAAACCTGCTGCATCACCAAAGAGCGAGTGAAAGCTGTGGTTTTGCTTTTTGGGAGTGCTGCAGTCTCAATTACAGGGGATGTGCTTCTAAGATGGGTCTGAACGTGAACTGTCTTGAGACAGAGGCAAGAAGGTGATAGACAATGGTGTGATGGACATGTAGAGCAGACTACCAGTAAGACAAGACTTGGGGACTAGATGCAGGAGTTGGTTTAAACATGGGAGTATTCTGGATGATTTTGACAAGAAAAATGGGATTGTATTTGAGAAGAGGGGTGTGCTGGAAATTTGGTCCCATAAGACTAGCTGAAGAAGGAAGCTGGTGCTTCAAGGAGAAGAGATGGAGCTGGGGATAAGAAGCTAGTGGAAGGACAGAGGGTTGAGAAGAGGATATATTGGAAGGGATAATTTTAAGGATGTTGGCACTAGGAGAAAACAGTGACAGTCTGTGTAAGTCACAGCACATGGTTGTCCAGATCATCTGAAATAGATGAAAGTATTCCGCTGTGTGCAGCAGCAGTTCACTCTTGATTTTATTTTTTTTTACTGTGTGATAACTATTAATCAGCCACGGTACAATAACAAACACCATTTAATCATTCAGACTGATACTTTTGCTCCTTTGCCCTTGAATTTATCTTGCATTAAATAGCCATTGACCCTTTAAGTGAATGGCTCTAATCTGACTCTTTCAGGACTTCACAGTTGTCTCTGGTGACTGGCTTCCTCTCTGCTTTCCCAAAGTTGAGAGAAAAGGCATAAGCCCTGGAGGAAGGATATTATTCTATTTAAAAGGTAGATGGTATATTAAAAATGCTTGGGGCTTCTTGAAAGGTACTTTGTACATGACAGGGAATACTCTAAAGTAGACCTGAGCTGAAAGGCTTTTGAGATGCAGTCCCTGCTGTTACTGTAGCCTTGCTTCAATGTGTGAAATGGCCTACCTGCTTTGCAGCCTACTTCCATTAGGTGTCCTGAAAATTGAATGGAAGACACTGACAGCACAGAACACTGTTAGCAATTAAGAGGACAGGCAGCCTCTGTGCACCATTAGCAGCTGATATGGTAATTAACTTAATTTAACTTGCTAGCTACAAGCTGGCAGTACCTCCAGAGCAGCAGTCCCCGCAAGCTGGTCTGGAACAAAACTTTTTTTGTTGTTGGTGCTAGTTTATTTTTCTAACTGCATCCATTTTCTGATTTTATTTGCTGCACAGTGCATGAGTGCTGAGGGTAGGGCCACTTCAGTGCTTGTTTAAGCTCATTGTGTAGCTGCAGCATGTTGTCCTGTTTTTGGTTTTATGAGTAAAGTGCGTTCTTAGTAAGCATTTTGTCTCTATTCTGAGATGGGGGGGATAAATAACTAATAGGGAAAGAAGTTACTTGTCCAAAGTCACTAATGTGGAGATGGCAGAAGAATGGGTTGCACTCAGGATCGCTTAAGTCCTTGTACAATTCCTTGTCCCTTAGATTATAGTATCTTTAAGCAGCTATTTAATTTTCTTCAGAAATCTTAGTATAAATGCAGTTTAGTCTGGATGGGTTCTCTGCTCTGGCTCTTTTTTCTGCTGTGTCACATCTCTTTTAGAGACCTGATTTTCTATGAAAGCTTGTCTTTTATAACCAAAAGGTTGCTGGGAATAAGAATTTCCTGTCTTCCCTTGGATCTCTCACACCTCTTTTGAATTATATTTTTGTTTCTATCTTAATTGTATATTCTTTTTAATGCTTAGAGTTGTTTAAGATTCCCATTTTTTATTGAAAGTCTGTATTTTAATTAATGTTTCAGATATTAGGTAGGATTTTGATCTTAGAAGGCATATTTCTCAATTGGTGATTATTAGTAGCATTTTTTCTTACATGATTTTCAGTGTAGCATGTGAAAAAAACTTGCTTTTTTTTTTCCACAGGAGGCTTAAAACCTTCCTTTCTTTTGATTTTCTTTAATAAACCTATTCCATTAATGGGTCATTTAACAGTTAACTGAATTGTCAATAATATTCTCATACATGCCAAATCGATTTAGACTGTGGGTCAATTTCAGGAGGTAGTGTGGGTACTTGGTATAGAATCATAGAATAGTTACGGTTGGAAAGGACCTGAAGATCATCTAGTTCCTACCCCCCTGCCATGGGCAGGGACACCTCACACTAAACCATGTCCCCTAAGGCTATGTCCAACCTGGCCTTAAACACCGCCAGGGATGGAGCATTCACAAATTCCCTGGGCAACCCATTCCAGTGCCTCACCACCCTTACAGTAAAGAATTTTTTCCTCATATCCAATCTAAACCTCCCCTGTTTAAGTTTGAACCCATTACCCTTTGTCCTATCACTATACTCCCTAATGGAGAGTCCCTCCCCAGCATCCCTATAGGCCCCTTTCAGATACTGGAAGGCTGCTATGAGGTCTCCGTGCAGCCTTCTCTTCTCCAGGCTGAACAGACCCAACTTTCTCAG
>JAOEHY010041677.1:12895-36416 GCA_025447955.1 Psilopsiagon aurifrons
GCACAAGTCCAGGTAGATGACATCAACTGCTCTACCCCTGTCCATCAGTTCTGTAGCTCCATCATAGAAGGCCACCAACATCACATTAAAAGTTGGCAGGATTTGGACCATAAGTGACCCATCTGCTTTGTGCACAGCACTCAGGTTAAAGCACTTCAGACAGCAAAAGCAGCAGAGAAACTTAAATAGCTGTCTGCCTCTATAGGAGGTCGTCTGGTTCATAGTCATTTGGATGTATTTGGAAGTATTGCCTGGGTATGATTTTCAACTACTAAATTAGTACACCAAACCTTTTAAATACTGCAGGCAGGGTGGAGTACGTGAATGGTCTAATTCTGCTTTCATTATTCTTAAGTTTTGAAGTAATCATGAGTTTGTCGGTGGTCTTTGAGATCACTGAGTTACTTGTTCAAGATGTGGATTTTCTGGATTTTAGAGGTGAAAGCAGTTTAGCTTTTCAGAAATGTAAGTGAATTACATTTGAAATTCCTTGCCCATGGTGTGAGCCAACATCTGAGTTAGTAAAATGCAATGTTACATATTTCCTTTATAGCTTCTTAATATAATAATACCAAAAATTAGTAATAGCCTTTCAGGTTCAGTAGACTTTTTAATCTCCCATATGAAAACACGCATCGATAAAAACTTGAGTATCCATAGGGCTGGCTATATCTGGTTCTATGAGGTGCATGTAGTCACTCACTAATCCTGTTGTCCTATTAATACATTCTGTCATGAGAGACTTTATTGTAATTTTCAAGGAGATATTTTTTTCTATTTTATTCTTTTTTTAAAAACCTAGAAACCTTCCTGGGAAGTTTAGGTAAGTAACTGGGTCATTCGCGCAGACTTACTACTAGTGTATTTCCCAGCGTTTGATAGATTGTAAGCTATTTACTGGCCCCAGGGAGATATTTATTTAGTTAAAGCCCTGCTGTTGTCATGGATGACCATAGGTGAATTGTCAGCTTTATTTTATTTCTGGGGACAAAAAGATATCTTTACTTATACCATCATTACCACCATTATTCTTTATACATTGGTTGAATAATTCGTATTTAACTGAAACTTGAATGTGGTTGACGCATTTCAATTTAGTTACTACTACCTGAAGTTCTGAACAGCTTAGTTAATTGAGGTAGTAATATTAACCTATTTCAGATTGCTTTTTTTTTTTCCTGCTGAAGTGTTTTTCAGGTAATTTGGTCATTCACCGTATCTTCTTTACGTGGAAGGTAACATGAAATACTTGTCGCAGCTGTTTAAACATCTAATTAAGCTTGTATTGTCTTTTTACTTCTGGTTCTGTATTTAAATTTTCTGTCTGTGTTTTGTGAATTCTTTCTAGGTAGACAATGTTATTAGCTCAGATAAATCGAGACTCTCAGGGCATGACTGAATTTTCTGGAGGAGGAATGGAGGCCCAGCATGTGACTCTTTGTCTAACAGAGGCTGTAGCTGTGCAAGGTGAATCTCCAGGTTAAAAATCTTTCTACATTTTGGGTTTTTTTTTCTGTTTAAAATTTAGATAGAACTATAAAACCCACGTAGTGTATTCTAAAGGAAAAATATAACAGAAAATATTCGTAGTTAACTGACATTAAGTTCACTAATTCTGAAATGAAATGATCTCTTAAGATAATAGGAATATAAATGTGCCAAAATAGGAAATAAGGAATCTGACTTTATTCTTGTTCTAGTTTTACTGTTTTATCCTTTGTAACTTATTTTTATATCTAAGTATGTATTAAACAAATTGAGTTTTAAAATAGATTGGCTATCTAGGATTGGTTTAAACTTGATGTTTTCTGACAGCTTCATTATGATTTTACATGATTAAAAACTTTTTCCTAAATCTGTGTTTTACTCTATGTAGATTTGTGTTATTAATGACAGGTAATAGTGTGCAAAAGGAAGTTATCAGTGCAAGTATATATATTGTTACTCCACTGTTGGCATTGATGTACATGGCCTAATTATTATTTCTCCTAGAACCTCAACTTTGTAGTTATTTATTCAGTGTTATTGTAACTTTTTTAGTTAAGGAAAGTAATGTTGTAGCTGTCATTTTTGCTGTGCAAAATCTTGAACAAAGTACCTTAGTGTATGTTTAAAGTTTAAAAAAAAAAAAAAAGGCAAGTAAGACCTATTTCCTATTACTATATTTTTAATAATTATGCTTTAAGGGGATGCAGTAATTTCTAGAGGTGGCTGTGATATTTAGGGTTTAATGCAGGTAATAGTGAATATTAACTTTTTTCTTGCTAGATGGTGACAACTTAGAAAACATGGAAGGTGTAAGTTTGCAAGCAGTTACCCTTGCTGATGGCTCCACTGCTTACATACAGCACAATTCTAAAGGTAGGTAAATGACTAGAAGCTGATTGGTATTCAAATCAGATTTCCTTTTTTGACCATCTTTGGATCGTAAACCCCTTTGGATTGTGAAGTCAGGCAAAATGTTTATGTAGTTCCAGTTCCAGCCGGGAATTACAGGTATTACAGTAATACCATAAAATAAGTATTTATGTCTGCTATTAGTAAGATGCAGTATCAAATGTGGAACGTAAGTCAAACAAAAGTGAGATGATCTCTGCGCTTAAAACCCAAGTACTAGCATTCTGCCTACTAGATGGGACATCAGACCTTTTCCAATTATTTATCGCAGAATTTTAAAACCTGTGTATAGTTATATTGTACTTAGTCTTTACCAAACAGTATTTTTTGGTGATAGATTATTGATATTTTAATCTAGAAAGTATCGACTGTGTGTTTAAACTGTGATGGGTCATAGAGAATATTTTTAAAGAATTCTAATTGTTTCAGATGGTAAATTAATGGATGGACAAGTGATTCAATTAGAAGATGGTTCTGCTGCTTATGTCCAACATGTATCCATGCCTAAAAGCAGTAAGTGTGATAATAAAAGAAACATATTCTAAAATATATTTAGTGGTAAATGTTCCATCCCTGGCAGTGTCAATTCCAGGATGGACAAAGCCTTGGGTGACATAGTCTAGGGTGAGGTGTCCCTGCCCATGGCAAGGGGGGTTGGAACTTGATGATCTTAAGGTCCTTTCCAGCCCAAACCATTCTGTGATTATATGAATAGTGTATTACTGATAAATATTTATATTAAGTAATTAATGGTCATTATAATAGCTTGGTTTTGTACTTTAATGGAAACAGTTGTGAGGAGATCCTAATAAACCTAGGTATTTAGTTTTAATCTTTCCAACTAATGGGTTTTTCAAACTGTTGTTGAAGCATTGTAATTCTTTCTTCCAAACAGGAGACAGCTTGCGTCTGGAAGATGGACAAGCAGTTCAGCTGGAGGATGGAACTACAGCATTTATTCATCACACATCAAAAGGTAATTCTTTTTTTAAAGTGTAATTTATTACATCGGAGTTCAACAGAACTTAAGCAGTATAAAATAGGGTACTGTTTGTAGACTATAATATCATTTAGTGTGATTATTGATGAAGATTTCTTGTTGCTTTTACTTTGTTACATCTTCAAATTGTTGAAATGGAACCGGTTCAGTTCCTTATTTGAGCCTCATATAACAGTTACAGAATCAAACCTGGTGTATTTCACCTTTTTTAGCCCAGAATCTCATTAAACTAAGTATATGCTGTGTTAGTAGAGAATGTAAGCCATTAAACAGACTTCCGCTATAATTGCATGTGAAAATGAGAAGAGAAAGCATGTAAGTATCAGTCAATCCCTCTTAAGCCAAAGAATGTAGAGATTGACTTACATTTTAAAGATCATGCTATTGATGATTTTGCCATTAGGTAGTACAGCAAAAAACATTGCAGCTGACAGTCAAGAATGCAAATGTTTTTATTTTTAAATAATAACTTGGATTTCTGCAGAAAATGGTTAAACTGGTCTTGGAACTAGTACTGCTTCTCTACAGAAAGTAGATATTTTAAGTCTATTTGAATTCTTGTGGCAAGAATTTCATTCTACAATTAGCAATACTAGGAGGAGATTGTATAATAAAGGATTTCTTCCTTAGAAGACATTCTGTATTTTGGGTGTTTCTTTTGCATATTTGCAGGATTATGTGTTTAAAATGATCAGATCTATGAATTCTAAAATTTGATGTATTGCCATCAGAATATATGTTCCATTATTTTCATTTTATTATGGGTGGGTACGAATGAAAAGCGTATTTGTATTTTTGGTTTCCTTTGTAAATAAAGGTAGATCGATATAAAATTAGTTTTGCACTTTTATAAAAGCATGCCAAAATAAAGATATGGAAGGTGTTGTCTTGAAAAAAGTTTCGTCACTGCTCTTCATAGTAATATTTTAAGTGTTTGTTTCTCATCCATTGTGGTTATATATTTCACATATATATAGGACTTTTGGAGACCTTTCCTAAGCAGCAGTATTCTTGTGTAACATGCAGATGTTGCTATTCATTTTCTTCCATAACAGTTTGTAATACTATTTCTCAGACAGTTACGACCAGAGTGCATTGCAAGCAGTCCAGCTAGAGGATGGAACTACTGCCTACATTCACCACGCAGTGCAGATGCCACAGTCAGATACCATTTTAGCCATTCAAGCTGATGGCACAGTGGCAGGTCTTCATACAGGAGATGCTGCCATTGACCCAGATACCATCACTGCTTTGGAGCAATATGCAGCCAAGGTATATTGAAAAACATTTTCTCTATCCTTGAAGTTTTAATGTAGCATCGTAAGATTCTTGCAGCAGAAGCCAATTGTGATCTAAGAATTAGAATTATGGTTAAGAAATAATTTTCTCTAAAATACAGCATAGGAAAGGCATCTCTTCAGGGGGCACTGTTCTGAAAGAAGGACAAAGTTAAATTATTCTTGTTCAGGCACTATTGCTGGATTATTTTTTTTCCCCTTTCATTGGGAAGAGCAGGGCCTGGTGTACTGGGCAAGGATAGTACATGATATGAAGTGTAAATCAGACTAGTAGTTATTGAGTTTAGAAAAAAAATTCTTTGATCCATACTTTCAATAGTAAAATGTAGCATGATGCTCAGATTTCATGTTGTCCATTTTACTGGACTTCTCTGAAGCATGATGCAAGTATAATAATGGGTGGTGCAACTTCCATATCTTTATAGGTTAGCAGTGTCCAAGTTGCTGGATGATCACCATCAGTGCTTGTATTGCTGTGGAAAAAATCAAGTAGAATATATTTTAAAATCTGTCTTCTAGTGTCACTGAGAATTGTCAATTTTTGGAGAAGGACAGTTAGGAGAATTAAATGGCTTGTACTCTATTCTTTCCATTATATTTCTGTCTGGTATAATTGAGAGGTCCTAAGAGAGCCAGTCAGATTGTGTTGTGTTTGGCTATGCCTGAACATTTCATAAAATAAAAGGTAATTTGAAGTTAGTTGAGCAGTAGTGACAAGCTTTACACCTTCCCTAGCTACTATTTAATTCAGGTTAAAATCAATTATAACTTTGTCCTTCTTAACAAGGAGCTATATTAATCATAATTCAGTATTTCTGTTTTGTGAAGGTGAAGAAGAAAGAGAAGAAATGCAAATTTATTTTTCTTATTTGTCTTAACATGTATTTTTTCAATTCTGTAATGTGAATTTGTTTTCCGTAGTGTACTTGTGTGTCTTTAGGAAAAATTGTGTTTGTTTTCATTAAGCTTTCATCTCAGAACATTGTTCTGAAAGGTACTGCTAGAACCTCTTAGGGAAAGTCAGTAAAAATGAGTTTGCAAGTGTTGCACCGGTTTTAAGTACAAAAGCAAATAACAGCTCAATTGTCACAACCCTATATTTCTCTTAAAAAGAGAAATGTGGTTTTGTGATTCTACTCCGTGTCTGTGTATGCTTCATAGTGAGGCAATGTATGCTTTTCATAGCAGCTGGTATAGGAACATTGAAGAAGGTACAGAAAGGGGCAACAATGACAAACAAATTAAATACATGAGGTAAGTATATGACAGAATATTATAAAAGTTTAAGTAGCACAAAGAAGAGTAGTGACTTGTCATTGTCTTTATCACCAGTGTAAGAACTGGGAAACATCAGAGGAAACTGTCAGGTGACAGGTTCAATAAAAATAGGGGAAGAATACTTTTTCAAAGAGCACGAAGTTAAACCATGGCGCTGCTTGTGGGATATTATGGATACTAAATTGTCCCTGGATTCTCAAAGGGATAAATTCATAGAAGAAATATGTATCCAGGGCTATTAGGTAGAAACATGTGACTTCTAGTTCAGGAAGTTCTAAGCCACAAATTGCCTGGAGGTTGGAAGAATATGTTTGGCAATGTATCACTATATGCCTGATCTGTTCTTTAGTCTTCTCTAGCTTCTGCTACTGGCTGTTGTTGGAAATAAAATGGTGCAGTAGATTGACCTTTAGTTTGACTCAGTGTAGGTGCTCTTATGTTCTTAATTGAAGGCAGACTAAATCTTTCTTTAGAATCTAAGGTAGGCATTTAAGAGAAACTCAAAGATCTTTTTGGGAATCCTTCCAGTATTCTCCCAGTACTGCAAAAAGAAGTTTAAAATTTGATGTCTTGGATTTTTTAACTTCAAAGGTTTTCTCTTCAAAACTTAAAAGGGCAAAGAAAATTATAAAGGCAGATTCAGAGAATGGTTGTTCTTCTCTGTTCTCCTGTCTTACGTAACAGGCAGAAATAGCCATGATCAGTAGGCTGCACAAGGTCAGTGTGAAGACTCTGTAAGAGAGTTTATGCAGAGTTCCAGGAGGACTGTGTAGAAGCTCACTGTAAGTGGTGACACATGCACATTTTTCATTGTCTCTTGCTTCTCCTTTAGGCATAGCACTACTTTCCCACACCTTGCAGAGTACATGCAATGTGTACTCTTGTACACACCTAGCTAAGAAGACTGAACTAGAATCCTCTTAATTTTGGACTAAGTCATTGCCACCTTCCTCCCAAAGCAACCAAGGGAAGATATCATTGCTCTCAGTGAACATAAAGTCAGAAGACATGTAATGGAATTGCGAAGTGTTTACAACACATATTTTTCTTCCATGAGCTGTTTCTTGCAGTATTCCAGCTGCTGGCAAAGTACAGTTCCTGGGATTTGTGTATGTCTACACATGTGTATGCATATCCCGTTCTGATCATTTGTTTTAAGTGACATTGATGAACTTTTAATTTCATGTCAGCAGTTTCTTTCTCAACAAACAACAGGAAGTTCAGGGTAAACTAATTCAAGTCTCCTGTCTGTGCAAGTTCTTTCCCCTCCCTTCAAAAAATTCTTCAGGAGAAGGCCCCAAAATGGCTATTGTTTCCTTTTTTTTAAAATGAAACCCAAACACCTGAGAATTACCTGCTTGCAGACTGCCTTTGCAGTCTTTCCTAATGTAAACTTGCCTCTGCATGGGCAGTTGTTAGTGTTTTAGCTAAAAGTTGCCAAAAGTGTATTATTCACAATGGTCTTATTTAGAAGGATAGCACAGTCTGAAAACCTCTTATGGGACAAGTTCATCTTCAGTCTTCAAGTGAAATGTTGGTAGCTTATGCTTTGAGGGAGATACTTTACACAACCATTAACACCTGTAGGAGCCTCTATGACCTTGCTAGTGGAAAGGCATGAGCGTACCAGCTTAACAGAGGTAGTGTTCCTGCCAAACTACTTTAGAGAAAAATAAAATCACTTAGACTAGGTTTAGGTGCATCAGTCTCAGGCTTCAGTGTCATGGATGCAGAGAGTATTGTGAATGCCTATTCTCAATACAGAGACAATTAATGAAACTACGTAAAGTACACTTTAGGGTTTTTTCTGCGGTGGCTAATAAGACACTATTCTTTGAGTTAATGGTTGTGAGAGAGTTTGTGAGGGTTTGTGGTTTTGGTTTTTTTTTTTAAACTGGGTAGTTGTATTTTTGTTTAAATAAAATTAAGATCTAATATTCTTTCAAATATTTAAAACTCCTTGGAAAGCAGCAGTACTTTTCTCCTCCTGTTTTTTAAAAAATAAACCTATGGAGCAATACACAAGTCTTGCTTAGCTGTTGTAATTTGACTGATTTGAGTAGCTGTTGTAATTTCAAATTGAGATGTAGCACACTGTCTTATGTATATTGATTACAAAGGAGTTGTGCTGTTCAAAACAAGTAAATTCTGCCGAACAGAGTGTAGAAATCTATCCCTATTATAAAAGTAAACATTTTATTTTTTGTCAGATCAAAGTATTGTACAATTAATTAATGCTTCTTTCAGTCTATTAATGTAACATACTTTGTTCCTGCAGTTTTTCCTACCTTGTTTTAAGACAACTTTGAGATGCTCAGTTAACATATTCTATAATGCAGGTGCTACATGTGTTGATTTCCATGTAAGCTAATGTAAGCTTACACGTGAGCTAATGTAAGCTAATGCAGGATAACCATGTTTCCAGAGGGAGCTAGAGAGCTATGAAACAATAAGCCCTCAGAACTGTCTGTAACCCTGTTTTTCAGAAGAATAAAAGTAACCTGTAAATGTTGTTTTCCATTTCAATTTTGTTTTTCAGGTGTCTATTGATGGAAATGATGGTGTTAGTGGCACAGGAATGATAGGTGAAAATGAACAAGATAAAAAAATGCAGGTATGTAGCCCAGTGCCTGTATTTCTTCTGTCGTCTTTGCCCAGCAATGTGCATGATAGTCCTATGTGGCCATGAGCTAGGATCTTATGCTACCTTTCAGGCATTTTCGATCTCAGACCTATACAGATAGTTCATATGTCTCACTTTGTACAAGATCCTTTCACAGGATTCTAAAAGGATCTTCTAATGACTACTGTTTTCTGAGGGTTTCTGTTAAAAGGTAATTAAAAGTTATGCTGACTTCTAAGATTTTTCAGTCTGACCTGAATATTTTATCAGTAATGGTGTCTTTATTTCAGAAGTTCTTTTCCAGAGAATGAACTGACTCTCTATTGTCTTTAAAGCAGAACAATGCTGACTGAATTAATGAAGTATTTTCTTCTCAAGAGAGACAATTCTAGGCATATGCTTGGAACTGTTCTCTCTTCAGTGATGTTTTTTCATTCCACTTGCCCTGTTAAAGTCCCTGACTTTTATTGCAGGTTTTGTAAGTTTTCAGTAGGTAAGAATGTTGCTTCTAGTGAATGCTTAAAGCAGCAGAAAAATACCTCAATTTCTTTGTATTCATGTTGTTAGTACCTAGAAGTATAAAAACCTTTTCAATGTGAAAACATTAACTTAAAAGTTTAAAGGTCAATGAAGAATACAGGTGCAACTTCTTAAGACTTTTTTTTTTACCTGTGATTCATAAAATTATGTAAGAAGAATTGTATTTGTTATTGTAACATGTTTTATTAAATGAAATGACAAAGCAAAACATATTCTGGGCTTCAAAGAATTATGACCAGCAACAAAAAATAATAAAACCTCTGTTCCTTCACATGCTTAAATTGCAATCAGAAATGAAAAAGTCACTTCATTGTTTTTCCTTTTTGTCTGATTTAAGAGATAATGAACTAGACAAAGAGGAAAAATATCTTCCTAGGTAAAATACAGTATCTGTGAAAGGAAGAATTATATGCTTACCTCTGACAGTTACCTCAAAAGTGTCTATTCTTAATTTTTATTTTAAAGCTAGATCCCACAATATTTAAAGATATAGACACCCTACTGTTGCTTGTGTGTCATGACAGAAAAGAACAGTTAATACGTGTTATTTATGGTATTGAAATATATTCCTGAAATCAAGAAATTTAGAGGTTTTGCACACTTTTATGTTGGAATAGGGATACAACTCCAATAAAATGCAAATTTCAAGGAAGAGTAAGATAAGATCTTGGTTTGTTTTACCTGGAAGTAAGAGTCAATTAAGCTAAATTATCTGTAACTGTTATCAAGTTACATGTTGATTTCAGGCTCAGCCCCAAATCATAGTTCATCTGTAGGTGGCTTTATCTTATTCATGTATGGCAACATGGATGCCACATGGAAATGTGCCAATTTTATGAAGCATTGTATGTTCCAAACAAAACAAGATCTGGTATTTCAAAAGGCATTGAGGCTTAGTCTCAAATTCTGACCAACTGAAGGGTCCCAAAACTATCAGTTGTGTAGGAAAATCTTAATCATGTTTATAAAGTTTTAAGTCCACAGGTAACACAAGAACAGAACAGATGTCATACTTTTAAATAGTCATTCAAACTTGCATGTGGTTAAATTTTTTCACCAAAGGAAAAAAGCATAAAACCTCTTTGTGATTTCTATATGTGAAAACAAAGACTGTGTGCCCAATGGATGTCACACTCTATTACCTTTCAGACCTGCCATACCCATCTGTTCGTAATAAAAGCAGAATCATGTGACTGAAGTTTGTGTGTGTACAATATGATAATCATACCTTAGATCTTTACCTTTGTTATTCTCCTGCTACTGTGTGAATTCAGAATGCATTTCTGATTTCTTTTAAAAGTGGGGGGGTGTGTGGGGGTAAATTTTGTCTAGGTAAATGTATCTTGAAGTACACAGGTCCTCACAATGTTTCACATTATTACGAAGGTGCTTTATTTCCTACATTCTTCTGACTTTGTGCCTTTTAACTTCTGATTTATTTTTTTTTGCTTCTTTAGAGTGTATTGTCTTCTAAGAGTAGTAATTTCAATGCTATATCTGTCCTTGCTGAATGATAATGCTGCCTGATTTCTTATGAATCTTCAAATCATACCAACTACTGTATTGTGAAGAAACACCTACAAAGTTTTTTAACACATAAATGCTCATAGTGTTCAGATAATCTTTTCCTAAGAGTTCTATTTGTTTTATTTGTCCCTCCTCTTTGTATCAATCTTAAAATTATGTCTGGTTATTTTCTTACAGGTACTAGCACATTGATTATAGGACTGTTGTAATTTTCTTTTAATCTTTGGCATACTTCAACTTTATATCAGATCTTAGCAACTATACGCATATTTTATATGCCAAAACAACAAATACTAGCAGGTTAACTGATAAAGAACCAAATCAGTGCTCAAGTGCAGGTTCTCAACCAAGCCTCCTCTTCACAATCTTTAATGTCTGAAAGTGCTTTTGTGATTCATGATATCATAAGTTAAACAGTAGTATTAGTAATGGATTTCTTGATTCATGAGGTTGTTTTTCTCCATTGTTCCAGAGAAGCTTTTCTGAAGTAGTAGAGTTGTACATTTCAGTTGGTTAAAAATTTTACATTTGACTTTACATCTTTAGTTTTAAGAACAGTCCGCAGGTAACAGTACACATCCTCCCTGAAGAATCCATAGGAAGTTGTTCTCAATAAAATATCTGGTCTGAATGAGGAATTAGAAGTATATGTGCAATTGCAGGGCTACACTTTTGTTAGGATGAGGGACATGTGGTCGGATAGTTAGAATAACTGGATTGCTGTGATGGATGGGTACAGGCTCTTTAATAAGGGTAGGGGGTAGGGAGAGGAGGGGGAGATGTTCTTCATGTCAGAACAGCCGGACTGCATAGGTCTCTGTTTTGGGATCAGTGATAAGCCAGTCAAGAGCTGATGGGTCAGAATTAGCTGGCAGAGCAGTGTGCGTGGCATTATGGTGCTGCCTGCTGCCGAGTGCCTGATCAGAAAGATTATGAGGCTTTCTTCAGAGAACTGTAAGAAGCCTCATGTTCACATGCCCAGTTTTTCATGGGAAATTTTAACCAACTCAGTATCTACTGGAAGAGCATCGTAACAGAGCACATGAAATCGAGGAGCTTTCTGGGTTTCAGGGGTGGCAACTGGTAACCTAAAGCAGGTTGTTGAGCCCTGGCAAGGTGAGACACTGCTGGACCTTATACTTAATAAGAAGTATTAGTTGGGAGTGTGAAGGCTGCGGGTAGCTTTCAGGAGTTTCTATCCTTAGAGATACTCTGAACACACTTTTCCATAAGAAAAGAAGGGAGGTTTAAAAGAAGGACAGATGTTTTAAAAAAGTCTGAATTAATTTGTGTAAAGTTGTATTAAAATGTTTCCATTTAGGCTTTTTTCTGCTTCTTTCTTCAGTCTGTATGAAGAAGCCTTTAAAAGGGGTTTACATTGCAGAGCTATTGTGTATGTTTCCCTGTTGTGTCATGCCAGAAAGGAGAGTAGAACCTAGCTCAAATTGTTCCAGTTAGTTTGATCAAAGCACATGCATCACTGACAAAGAGCAAAATGCTTTCTTTCTTTTTAAAAAAGTGCTTATTATAAGTGCATTTAATTATTGTTTGGCCTTTGGATGAACTTATCTTTGAAGGTGGTCTGATTTATGGTTAATCTCCCTTAGGAATGGATCCTGTACCCAATGTAATTTAAGCCTCTTCTGTCAGTTAATTTGGTCATCTTGCCACTGGGCTTATATTTCAGATTATTTTGTCTTTGTTATTATTTGGCTAATTAATGCATGCATTTAAATTTGCTAGCTACAAATAAATACATTTTACAGTTTCTTTCCTTCCTGTCATCAGAAGTTATGCTTTTTATTAATTTATTGAGGACTAAGAAATACATGGTATAGCAGAGGGAGAGAGAGAAAGAAAACCTGTCAGAATCAGCTGTGGCTTGATAACAAAATGAAATGTGTGACTCTTCTGATCTACTGTGTTTTGTTTTGTTTTAAACTCAAGATTGTCTTGCAAGGACATGGAACACGAGTGAATGCAAAATCTCAGCCGAGTGGAGAGAAAGCCTTTCGCTGTGACTATGATGGCTGTGGAAAACTATACACAACAGCTCACCATCTTAAGGTGATGAGATGTAAAATGAGTGCTGTCCCTTTGCAGGCATGATTATGTGGTTAAAAGTAATAGGAATTAACAGAGAGGTAGTCATAATTGTGCTGGTCTATCAAATATTTATTGGGTTGATTTTATATCCAATAATTTGTTGTCCCGGGTGCTCTGCTGATTTTGCTCAGTGTTTTGGACAGTTGCAGGTGTAGGATGATGTTAGGCTCCTATATTGCTGGCATGTAAGAAATGTCTTGTTGAGACAGTTTCTAAAAGCAGTGTTCCAGAAATTCTAAAATCCACTGTTCACCATATCTCCTTTCAGTATTTGCACGATCATGCAAAAATTCTGTTTTTTAAGATTTTTGCCATCATGATACAAAGTTTAACTCTTCAAAACCATCCAACATTCAAAGTGAAAAGCTGGAACATCTTTTCTTTATAGGTGGAAACTTCCTTTTTTAAATTCAGTGATAGAATTATTGAAACAGTAAGGGTGTAGAGCTATTCACATTCCAGCTTAGGCTGGGGTGATCACTTGCCAGTGAAGTTAATTCCTGGCGGTGCTGCCCTGTTTCTGACAAAACACTGGAGACAGTGAGTAGTTGACTCTATGGATCCTGCAGTAAAATAATGTCCTTGCTGTAGAGGTTTCATGAAATGTAAGAGGATCATTAGAAGCACTCAATGGGGTTGAAGAAAAAATCAGACAGTGGGCGCTGAGGCATGTTTGCATACTGTCTTCAATGTAGTTGTATGATGGCAACTCTGTTTATTTACAGAAATGTAAAACATAATTTTAGGGAAAACATTGTCACCATATTTATTTATTATCCTCACTGATTTAAAAAGAAGACACTTTAATGTGAGTCATAGGAAGAGAAATAAAACACATTGTGTTTGAGAATGAACTGTTTCTGTGTTGAAATAATGAAATACAACATTTCATTAAGTAATTATGTTGGATGTCTTGACAGGTGCATGAAAGGTCACACACAGGAGACAGACCATATCAGTGTGAACATCCTGGATGTGGCAAAGCCTTTGCAACAGGTAATCTTTTTAGACTAGCTCTTCCTGCTTGCTAGTGCTTGTTTAAAGTAAGTTTTTAATATTGCCTTTTTTAAACTGCTAAAAACTTGTTTGGGAGAAGTGCAGTAAAAAACCAAAGGTCATAATTTCAGCTAGTGTAGAAAGTGCAGGGGATTTAACTCCTAGTTACTGGAGGAATGACATGAAACATTTGACATTTTCCCTTACTGTTCACTTATCATGCTATAGTCAGGTTTTTTTATTTTTTTTTAATAGCCCTTTCTTAACAAAAAGTATAAATTGAGGTGATAATAAGAAGCTGAACCTTTTAATATGAGGTAAATACCTGATCTGTTCCACATTTAAAAGGAACTTTGATGGAAGAAGCTGCTTTAAGTAATCTTTATTGAATTTGTATCAGTGATGTTTCTCATGAAGTGAACTCTACATTTTGTACAGACTGCTCTGCTTATAAATGATGCTCTTCCTGAGATTAAATTCTATTATGCAAAATGCAGTTATGAAAAATGAAATATGGAAGAAAGTGAAAGAATAAATCTTGCTTCAAATTTTATTCTTTTACTTTGAATGCAAACTAGCATGATGCTTGGAAAAGTTAAGGTCTTTTTTTTTAGAAGAAGAAAATCAACAAAACCCCCACAAAACAGAACAACCCTTATGGTATTATTTTCAAATAACTTAATCTGAGCTAATACATGAAGTACTGTTTCTTTGAATATAAAAAAGCAAAAGAAATGCTGATGAGAAAGTTCAAAAGGGAAACAACCATCCTTAACGAGTTGCACCCATGTTTAATTGCATAGTGTGTGTAAAGAGATTTTAGAACTACATGATGAAATACTCTCTTCCAATGCAACAGACTGAACATTTCTAAAATGGCTGTTTCAGGGCTCTTTAGTCATGATGCTTTCAGGGAAGTGCAGAAAGAAAAATCCTGGTAAAATGCTCTTTGTAGAATAATTTACAGAGGCCTGATCCAAAGCTTGCTTGAGACTGGTAGAGTTCTTGATGACAATGAGTTCCTAAAAGTAATCTTAAGAGGGAATGGGTTTCCATGACTGCTGTCAATTGGTATCTATATGTGATGTTAATAATATGGTTTAAAATAATTAAAGCCTGGATAATAGTAGTGCCTTCTGTGATGACTTCATTAATGGTACTGATTTCTGTGTAAGCAAATAATTAGTTGTAATTTTAATGGCATTACTGCTAAGAGATTTAAAAAGTATGTGGAATACAGATTATACAGCGTCCTCAGAAGACAAAATACATATTTATCTATATTATAATCATTACAGTTTATCCTTTTGAAGGGAAGAAGCATTATGGAAGTGTAATTTCTTCATAAATGAAGGATGAAAGAATTTCTAAACTGTATTTTGAGTTCTGCTGCTCTGTATGGTAGAATGAAGAGCTTGTCAAGAGTGTAAGAGCAAATTTTACTCACTGGGGAGCTTCCTGATTGGAATGGCAAGCGTAGCTTTTGCTGGTGATGGTTTATGATATCCTAATTTTGTGATTATACAATTATAACATCCTTTCTAATGTTCAGGGTATGGGTTAAAAAGTCATGTCCGAACACACACTGGTGAAAAGCCTTATCGGTGCACAGAAGAAAATTGCACCAAGTCATTCAAGACTTCAGGAGACCTGCAGAAACATATCCGAACCCACACAGGTACTATTGTCACCCTTCCTATTTTTTTATATATTTTTTTTAATTCACTTAAGTGGACTTGTTTTCTTTGATCATTCTATGCCTTTATACTTATGAAATCAGCCTGTGTATATTCTCTTTCTGAAGCCCAGTGAGCAAAACAGCATTTCAGCATGGTAAGCATAGCATTTACTGCAAATCCAGCATGTTTATCTTGGAAAAAGTGCTTAAGCATTCACACTGCTATTGCAAATGCACTAACTTCTGTCAGTCTGTCACTTACATTATCACAGAGTTACTTGATGCCTTTACAGTTTCATTTGCAGCTGTAACAGAACAAGGAGCTTTTCCTCAATAATATGGCTTGCCTCTTAGAAATGGCAGTGTTCTTAAGTTTTGGTGCTTTAAAATAACTTGCACGCCAGCTTCATGAAGGTCTTCAGTTCTGAGCTTGTTGTTACCCTGACCTCCCTTCTTGCAGCAGAAAAATGAACAAAAATATCACAGAAAAACAGCTGTTATCAAAACACCCACTTCCATAAAAAATAACATCTTATGTTTTGTCTAAAAAAGATTAATTTGAAAGCCAAAACACCAATAAATTCTAGACAGCGTACATGACAAAGGCCAACCCTATGGGTGCACACATGTGAACCGATTTCCACAGTGTCTCTTCTGTTCCCAACATTTCCAATTTAAAAAAAGAAAAAAAACCCAACCCAAACGTCATATGTAGGAAGAATAATCTGTCACTTATTCTGTTACCTACATTTACTTGCCTGCTAGAACACCAACATTTTTTTCCACTAAACTTTCTTGAATCTTAGAGAGGAAAAAAGAGCAAAAGAAATATTTTTTCCTCGTATTAAAAAGAACAAAGCAGGGGAGGATAAAAGCAGGCAATAAAAATCCTGCTTTCCTGGACTTCTGTATTCAAGGACAGTCTGTTGGGATTAGTGCTGTTTTGATGTTAAATTGGTCATCAGCATGAAGACAGAAAACTGTTATCTGTTTTCAGTTCTAGAAGAGAACTGTTTGACATTATGTAGTACATCTAGTACAGACTATGAACTAGAAGACTTCTGTAGTATGGACAACAACTTGATTAGCTGTAGAATGTTTTCTTTACTTCTTTATGGCCACAGAAGTTCTACAATAATTTAATCACTTTCATGTAATCTAGCAGTGGAGTCAAAAGACTTGAGCCAGCCATGTGTAATCATTTACACATTTAAACAATATTAATAGTACACTTACAAGCTCCCAGCAGTCCAGGGACTGGAATTCAGGGGAGTCTTGTTTTAGATGCATGAGTAGTTTCAGGAAACCAAAAAAATGAGAAAACTGCACCAAGTCCTTTGAGCAGATGGATGGAGAGGTGTATGTATGCTCATACACCTCTATGCAAGCTCCAACAGTGCACCTGATGGAGGCAAGTCTGGGCTCTGCCCACTCTCGCAGGGCTCCCAAAACTTTGCATTCCTTTATCATGTAGAGCAGGATAGCACTTCCTTTATTTTTCTGCCTGTTTTAGCTACTGCTCTTTCCCTTTCTTTTTCAGTGGCAGTCCAGTCTCACTTCCTCTTGCCATCAAATGCTTGCCCAGGGTCCTCCATGACTTCCCTAGACATACCATTCTAGTATCAGAAAAGCTGCAGTGGATGATTCCTCACAGATGCTGTGGGGTAGAGCTTGAAAACTTCTGACTTGCTTTGCATTTCTAGTGCTAGAAATCTCTGTTACCTGGAAACAGGTTGCTTTTCTAACAAGTGCATTAGAAACTTAAAAGGCTGGCTTCACCAGCCGGTTGGACGACATTCTTAGGGGCATTCTTTAAGAGTCTTCTGGTCTAGTTTCTAAGGCAGGGTCTGTTGTTGGGCAGGGTTGACTCTGCAGCCCTGTTCCTTTCAGGCTTGATTTGAGATCCTGTGCTGAAGCAAGGATTAGGGGAGCTATGGTAACACAACACTGAGGCGTATATGCTTAATGCACATACACACTGCCTTGGCAGAAAGCTGAAAAACCTTCTGAAGCAGCTGCTGCCCTAAGGAATGAATTATAGTTTCCTCTGCCAAGGAGCTAACTACTTCAGAGTTTCATGGTATTAATGTCTCTATCAGGACTTTGTTTTTTATTTCTGTCTCTAAGTACTTAATGTTATGTCTGTAGCGGTAATCTTGTCTTCTCTGGCTCAGATTCTTCCGTTTGGTAAGCAGTACAGTGGGTGGAATGTACAAGGCTCTAGGAAGTGTTAAATTACAACAGGACAGCACAGTTAACTCCCTTCACTCTCCTGCTCTGTGTGCTTTAATAGACCTGAAAGGTCAGGGGTGTTGGGATGTTAGGGGTTGGCCTTATCTACTGAAATGTTTTTTGATGCAATGATGTAAGTTATTGTGCTTAGATTTATATTGCATTAACAGAGTTATTTTGAAATAACCTGTATTTGTGATTGCTTTGGAGGCTTGAAATGATTTTCAGGGCTATCTGTCCTTTTAGCGTGTTCTCTATAATGAGTTTTACTAATCCACTTGTACCTTGGTTATACGTTAAATCATGAAGGGGTTTTATTTCTTTTTTAGTTTTATGAATTACAATTGACAAATATAAAAATGCTACGATACACTTATTTTGGATAATGTATGTATGAGTGGGTGTTAAATACATGTTAGAATACGGACAGTGTGGAAGCTAATCCAAGCAACTGAGTCTGTTTTGTACATCACAAAGTACTAATCTAAATATTTCCTAATTTAGTTTACAGATGGTATGATTTTCCTGAATTTTGACATTTTTGGCTAAATGGTAGAACAGTTCACAGTGGCATGTTCACGGTGTTTCCCACTGGGTCTCAAAGAGAGAATTAGGTAGCTTTTGATTCCTGCATTCAGTCTTAAGTGTAACTTAAGATTTTCGTTCTTTTATAATTTTTGCATATGTGCCATTTTTTCTTTATTTTTCAGGTGAAAGGCCCTTTAAGTGTCCATTTGAAGGATGTGGCAGGTCATTTACAACATCTAATATTAGAAAAGTTCATATCAGGACACATACAGGTGAAAGGCCTTATTACTGTACAGAGCCAGGATGTGGGAGAGCTTTTGCCAGTGCAACTAATTATAAGAATCATGTGAGAATACACACAGGTATATGAGTGATGTTTTGTGTTTTGAAGTGGAATCTGCTTGGGAAAGGCTCTGTCATTCTCCTTTTGAACACTGTTTTGGTACACTGTAATTGGGTTTAGTCATATTTATGTGACCTGGCTTGGCACTTTAGTTGGGCTTATCTACCCTGAGCTGAGGACAGTTAAGCAGTTAGGTTTCCTGCCTTGCTGTCAAGGCAGAATAATTTTGTTTTGGATACATAGTTCTTTATAATCAATGCAAAACGTTGTCTTCAGTGGGCGTCGGGCTACATCCTTATATGGTTCTGCGGTTTGCCTCCATTGTGAGCTGCTTCTTAAATAAATAACAGTAAAGTACAAGTCTGAGTATGACTGGGGCTCATCATTGTGAGTCATCGGTTCATCCCAGCTCTATTTTCCTTGCTGCTGGAGCAGTGGTCAAAACCTTTCTATAGAGTGGAGATGAAAATACATACCCAGCTTGATTGGTAAGCAGAAATAATAAGCACAGATTCAAAGGTCCTAAAGTGTAAAAGCCAGTGATAGCTGTATAATCTTGGTATTCTTAGGTATTTTATGGAAGCACAGACAGGTTTCATAGAGGTACATTTTGTATCTCAGATGATCTCTTTAGTTCACAATTTGGACATTTGTTTCATTGATTTTTAAATGAAAGTTGTTATTATGTGAAACCATAATTGTTTAAACATGTGCTTCCCATAAGCTTTCTTCAGAGCTTAAAGACTCAAAAGTAAGTGAAATTGTGCTAGGGTATCAACATACCTGATTACTGAGGAGAAGTATGGGGCTTCCAGTAATAAAAGAACCAAATTCTCAATATGATGCTAAACTGACATTGCAGCTTTCAGTCTGTATCCTTCTGTCTTCATCAGAAGGATGTTTTAAATGGAATGGAGGAGAGAAAAGGGGCCAAGTTCTACTAGCAGTTGTTCTACAAAAAGACAGTGAGAAGCTGCATTGATAAACTCTGTGAGCTTGATCTTCACTGTTGGCTTTGAAATTGACGTGGTTGGTAATGAAGTTGTGTCACCAAATATCACATGTTGACAATTTTTTCTGTGCATCCTGAATAAAATTCTCTTTATCCCTTTTGTTCTCCATACAGGGGAGAAGCCCTATGTCTGTACAGTTCCGGGTTGTGACAAACGTTTTACCGAGTACTCTAGTTTATACAAGCATCATGTTGTACATACTCATTCCAAACCATATAACTGTAATCACTGTGGGAAAACATACAAGCAGATTTCTACACTTGCTATGCATAAGCGGACCGCGCACAATGACACAGAGCCCATTGAAGAAGAGCAAGAGGCTTTTTTTGAGCCACCTCCAGGTTAGAGTTTCAGTTTTGGAATCTTGTGTTGTGAAAAAAATGGGCTGTATAATATCTTCCTGGGTTTTTTTATAACCAAGGAAATGAAAGCATAGGTAAAAATCTGAAGCACTTAATAAAGTTATTTAGCTTCTTTGTAGGAATTTTTAGTCTGGTAGGCAGCTTGTAAACAGAAACTGAGAGCGTAATTGGCCAGATTGTAAACCCATTCACAGCAGTCCTGGAGATAAGAGAAATTTGAGATGCAGTCCAAGCAAACCTGATGCGGGGAGGGACCTGGGAGAATCTAAAACGTTTATACTTGCAAGCTACTGAATTTTTCTTGGGTATTTTTCTAAGCGTGTACCTAGAACACCGTGCTTGGTGACAGTCTTTTGTACAGGAGCAAAGGCACTGCCTTGAGAAAAGGAAAATCAGTCTTTGCACTATGCTGATACTGTGCTGGTTTTGCTGTGGTTAATAGCAGTTTATGTAAACTGTCCTAGAAGCAAAGATGAAGAAAAGTTTATTTGCTGCAGTACTCATGGTATCATGAGTATTGAATCCTATGACTATTAAAGATCAGACTGAAAGAAGTACTGTGATAGGACAAATACCACTTGTCAATGTGTGATTTTTACATGTGACTGAAGATTGGAAATAAGTGCACAAACTGTTTTGGTCAAAGAAGTTGTTTTCCTATATATATATATGGGAAACTGCACTGAATGCCTCAAGCAGATCTGCTGGAATCCAGTTCCTTTTAAGGGAATGATACGATTCATTTGCTGAGGTTAAACATTTATTAAGATTCTGAACTTAAGTCACACAAAGACATCCCTGTGTTCTTCTGTATGTTTGTTAATTAATAACTCTTTAAAAGCTGCCAGTTGCGTTTGCATGGAACATCTTGTATGGAGAGGTTAACATATAATGAATTAATTAGAAATGTTTGTCACCATTTCAATATTTGCTAATAAACTCAGTGTATATTTTCTTTATGTATAGTATTTGTGTGTTAAAACTCACTGCTGAAAGATTATACCTCATGTTCCTAAAACAGACTTTCTGACTTGCTTTTATTTTTCACCTCTTTTCACTAAAATTTTTCTATCAGTGTTTAACATCCTTAAACCAGGCTGGCATTTAAACCTTGTCATTTGCTTTCCTGGCTGCATCCAGAATATGTAAACTACCCTTTTGCCTTTGTATCAAACAGGTCAAGGTGAAGATGTTCTCAAAGGTTCCCAAATAACCTATGTGACAGGTGTAGACGGAGAAGATGTAATTTCTGCACAGGTTGCTACAGTCACTCAGTCAGGATTAGGTCAACAAGTAGCACTAATATCCCAGGATGGAACCCAACATGTAAGTAAACACAGTGTTGAAGAGCTGACAAAAATACACTGAGAATTGAGGCAAGTGTAGCAGATACTCGTGTGCTAAGATCACTTGGGATTCTTAATAAATACGTACATTGGCTTCTTTAGAACAGAAGTTTCTCTGGAGCTGGGTTAGGATATGTTCAGGGTCGGGCCTCCTGTGGAATACCTAAATTAAACCCCATATTCTGACATCTGAAACTGCATTAATACAAAGCTTGATTTTTTCTTTTTTTTTTTTTTGTCCTTGTTATCTTTGTCACAATTAAAGTAGGCATACCAATTGTTACAGACTAGTTTCTGAGGTTTCTCAGAATTCCCTAATTAATACAATATATTAATATCTGACAATCATCTTCACCGTTGTTTTGTCTGCATGTACTTTGTTGGGATGGAGGGCTGGAAAATATTTCTAGTCCAGGTGCCTGCTTTACAAGCTGGTGGTATTGCACAGTTCTTACCATTTTTAACTTAAACAAGAGATTAAGGAATGCTTTGAAATACCCCCACTTGAAAATTCCTATGGATATATTTTTTTAAGGATTCACAAGGATATATTTTTTAAGGTTTTCCTAAGAAATTTCATTAAGAGGGGATTTCAGCACAACTCATTTGTTTAGCTGTGGTAATATATTGAAGGCATATGGGAAAAATCATTATAAAATTTATTTATATCTCAGCTGGAAATGTTGCTGAAATGCCAGTAGCACATGTAAGATATGTCCTAAATTCAAATTGGAAATTGAATATTACCTGCATTCAACACTGCAGCAGCACTAAGTAACTGGCATTTTTACCCTCTAAAATGAAGGCCAGAAGTCTTGACATGGAGTTCTTGCATTTATTTAAGTTATCCTTCAGCTTGACTTTATTTCTCGGATATTTTATTACCTTGTAAATCAGACATGAAATCATTTATCAGATGCCCTAATGTATTTATACTGGAGACATTAGTAATTTATATTGTTCATTTTTTGTTGTTTATTTGTGGTTTAAATTCAAAGCCCTAGGAGCGCCTTTAGCATTTCTGTTAAGATCACAGGTCAAGTGTTACTGCCTTGAATTATATTGTCCATTGTGTGAGACGCATAGATAACATATCACACAGTTATTTGGGGTATGATCTGATTAACGTGGAGTTGCAGTCCCTGGGCACAAGTATGCATTCTTTTTCTTGTTACTGAGAGCCATATTTTTATTTCTGTAAACAGATAACCGTGTCTGAAAGGTCATGGAATGTTAGGTCCTGATCAGTAAGATGAATGTGATGATGCTTCTTTGTCTAAGACTGGGAATTGGCCAAAGGGTGACGGTGATTCTCAAGGAATGCATGAGCATGCTGGTCAGGATATGGAATAACATTAATAAATCTTTTGGCCAGTATATTAATTATGACCAGCTTAAAAGACTTTTCCCCCATTATTAATAGGCTTTTTGTTCCGGATTGCTACACATTTTGTTTCAAATGAAGAAATTAAGCTAGCCAAGGAATATTCCTGCTGAGCCAACTAGCAGGAGTTTGATATATGCTGTTACAATTCAAATGCTTATCATCAGGGTTTTGGATTTTTTTTTTTTTTCAAACCTTACTTAAAAACGTATGTTATGTTGCCAGAAAACTAAGATTAGGTGTGACTTGAGCAGCAATTAAACCTTCTTCTTTTAGTTCAGGAATTATTTTGTGTTTCAGGTCAACATAACCCAGGCAGATATGCAGGCCATTGGCAATACTATCACTATGGTAACACAAGATGGCACCACCATCACAGTACCTGCCCATGATGCCGTCATCTCTTCTGCAGGAACACATTCTGTAGCAATGGTTACTGCTGAAGGCACAGAAGGACAACAGGTAAGATATAATCCTGTGTAGATGTGTAATGTTCCTTTATAGGATGGTCTAAAATAGGCACATTTGCCCTGCAGAGAAGGACTTGGGGGTGTCGATCAACGAGAAACTGAGCATGAGCCAGCTTCAGTGTGCGCTTGCAGCCCAGAAATCGACTATATCCTGGGCTGCATCAAAAGGAGCGTGACCAGCAGGTCGAGGGAGGTTATCCTGCGCCTCTACTCTGCTTTCATGAGACCTCACTTGGAGTATTGTGTACAGTTCTGGTATCCTCAACTAAGAAGGACATGGAACTCTTGGAACAAGTCCAGAGGAGGGCCATGAGGATGATCAGGGGACTGGAGCACCTCCTGTATGAAGATAGGACGAGAAAGTTGGGGCTGTTCAGCCTGGAGAAGAGAAGGCTGCGTG
>JAOEHY010041677.1:36460-51627 GCA_025447955.1 Psilopsiagon aurifrons
CATCGCTGGCAGTGTTCAAGGCCAGGTTGGACAGAGCCTTGGGTGGCATGGTTTAGTGTGAGGTGTCCCTGCCCACAGCAGGGGGGTTGGAACTGGATGATCTTAAGGTCCTTTCCCAACCCTAACTATTCTGTGATTCTGTCTAAGCCATCACAGTTCTGTCATTCACATGGATTTATCTAAGTAAAGCAGTTTTCAACACCTGGCCATAGCATTCCTTTCACATAAAGGGAATGATTATTCATATTCACACTCATACATATGATGTGTTCTATTCCACTGCTATACATGAACATATGGCAGAATGTTCTAAAAACAATTGGGCAAGAAGAAAAAAAATCAAGGCACCAGTCTGGCATTTCCTTTAGGTGCATGCATGTAAAATAAGACCTGGAAATGTTAAGTGTTTTCCCTAAAGTTACATAGTCAATGAGTGGCAGAACTAAGAATAGAATCCAGTATGAACTGTAACATTATCACTTAGTATTATGGGACTGTAATTAACGTGGCAGATGGGAAGCATTTGTGTAAGTATGTATTTGTGTGTTTGTTCTTAATATACAAATACAATACATAGCTTTTAAAGTAGAAATATAGCAAATCATTTTAAACTTAAACTTAAAAATGGATTCCACTGTTTGAAAAATGCACCAGATGAAAATGAATATACTTACTCATCACTATGCTCTCTATGTATAAATAATCATGGAATCATAGAATAGTTAGCGTTGGAAAGGACCTTAAGATCATCTAGTTCCAACACCCCTGCCATGCCACCCAAGGCCGTGTCCAATCTGGCCTTGAACACCGCCAGGGATGGAGCACTCACAACCTCTCCAGGCGATAATCACAGGCTTATAGGCACATTTACTGAATTTCTGTGCAGTTCTCAGGAAATTCATATTTTGAGAGCTAATAGGTAACTTTGAGAACACAATGATGGCAGCCTTTCTTAAAAACATTTTCTTTTACGCAATAAACTTATGCATGGTCACAGCTTTGAATTTAACTTTAACTTTGAAGATAACCGTTGGAACAGATCTGTCATCCAGTTGATTCTCTTCCTTTGGTATTGAAGGTTGCTATTGTGGCTCAAGACTTAGCAGCATTTCATAGCGCCTCATCAGACATGGGTCATCAGCAACATGGACACCATTTAGTGACTACAGAAACTAGACCTGTGACATTGCTGGCTACATCAAATGGAACACAAATTGCAGTACAGGTAAGATGGTGATAAATGTTTTTTGGAGTGTTTCTAACTTCTAGAACTAGAAGCTCTTAGTCATGCAACAAAATTACTCTAATACGCTTGGATCCCCTACAAAAAATAGCCCATAACCATATGATCTCATATTTTAAATAACATATAGGGTTAGGGAGAGGAACAGTAATCACCTGATTTTCCAAATCTACTTTTAGAACTTCCAAAGAAGGGAGAGGTTAGAGGAGGGCTAGACTTCTGGTCAGCTGAATCATTCATGAAGTCACAGGTTTTCAGTGGAAAAGCACTTTCATTCAATAAAGCTGATACATATAAACCCAAACCCTCAGGGGTAAATTGTTATGAACTTATAAAATAGTGAATTTGTTATTTGACCCTTGAAATGCTAATAGTTGAAAAGTGTAAGCAGTTATAAAGAAAGATTAATGGTCAGAAATCTCTGGAATAGTAACCTTCTGTTTAGCTGTCAGACCAGCACAGTAGAAGCAGCAGTCTCTAAAAATAGTTCCTCACATTGTCCAAACACTGTAATGGAAGAGTAATTCTAGGTATGAAGGAATTTAATTTAAATTAGGCTAATTTAAAAGCAGGTAGAAACCAAGCACAAATTAAGATTTTATCTGGAAAGTAACCAAAACCTAGACAAGTAT
The DNA here is from genome assembly GCA_025447955.1 of Psilopsiagon aurifrons. Taxonomy (NCBI): domain Eukaryota; kingdom Metazoa; phylum Chordata; class Aves; order Psittaciformes; family Psittacidae; genus Psilopsiagon; species Psilopsiagon aurifrons. Next base: position 38,336 of record JAOEHY010041677.1, read on the forward strand.
TTTTGTGAATTCTTTATTCAGAGGGAAGCTTGACTTGACCGGAAGGTTGAATGAAACTCATTAAATGACTTTGCAGTCAAGGGTCAAATAAATGACAGAAGGATTTGGGGGAAATTGCCACTCCAATGACTGGAACCAATTTTAAACTGCAAATAAAATTAAAGGAGTTGAATTAGCTTAAACTTTGGGTTGCATAGCAGTATCAGTCCTGCAAATACTGTCTAATACTATCTTGACTCTGTATTTTGCTATGTGCATAAATAAGAAGTCCAGTGGAAATGTAATGAAGCTATTTTGGTATTCAAATTTATGTTGGAATTGTGACTCAGCAGTTTGTGAGTTTGATCCTGTTGTTCCCTGGATATCACCAGAGAGACATTTTGTTCTAGAGAACATGGAAAATCAGGAATCATACATTGTGAAAGGGTATACTATTAGGAGGAGGATAATTTTCATGAGTGTGATATACTATATGAATTGCAAAGGGAGTTGAGTATATGCAACTGTCTTGAGTATGGTTTGCATGCTGGGCTTTAGCTCTGATAAATACCAATATAAAAACTTTAGTGTGGTTATGCAGAGAGGAGATGCTCAAAAGAGTTTCTAAACAAATCAATATTAAGCAGTGTAAGCCTATATGTATTCTTGAAAGATTCTTGGAAATATCTTCAAATAGAAAAAGAAATGCAGAAAATACACTCATAAGTTTCTGGGGGTTAGAATATACTTTGCATGTGGAAGTATCAGCAAATTAAGTCCAGCTCCTTCAAACTGTTCATATTTGTTGAAACTAATACGAGATCAAAAACTTTGAGCATTTGAGTCTCAGCATTAATGCTGCAGTCTAAATGTATTTGTGCACACTAATCTCTTGAAAGACTTCAGATTGAAAGGCATCATGTTAATATCTTCAAGCAGAAATGAGAGATTGTTATTTTCCCCTCTGTTAACTGGAAAATAGCAAGTCAGATGCTGATTTGAAGAGCAATGAAAATCAAGATCTTAATTCTGAACTCCTGGGTTTTGACCTAAGTTGGTAGTAATCAGAACTGCATGTAAGAGAAAGTGTATCAGAAGGCAATTGTTTGCATGAGAGGAAGAAAATAAAAAACTAACACCTTCAGCAGCATCCTTCAAATGAGAGAAAAACATAGGCACTCTCTGCACATACCTCCTTTTTGTTACCAGCAGTGAAGCTTTTGGTGAAATACCTTTAGTTTAGTAAAATTTAAAATATGCAATACAAATAGTAAAGAGAAAATTCAAAATTAAAGTATTATTGATTATTCATGAGTTCTTGCTGGTTTCTGTTTTGTACTTTTGTACTAATAAATGAATCCGTTCACTTTCTAAATACTGATAAAGCCAGGAGCCTGATAGCCAAATTGAAGTCTTAAGGAGGTGGTAACAGAGCTGCTTTTGCTTGGAGTAGCTCCAGAATGTGAGAGCTAGTGTTTAGAACTGTCCCATTAAGTCCATCTGGCAAATAATCTGGTTTTCCTTTTCACACTTTCATGCGGCTTTATCCTGAGCTAACAGGTTAATGGCCAGCTTTGTTTTCAATAGGTTGAGGTTGTCTTCAGTATTCCCATCGCTGGACATATGCGCATGGTGTGCATATTCTTCCCAAAGTTGTGTCTTTATTCAGTGTTAGTTGACATTGCCTCTGACCATGCCAGATACATTAATGGCCTTGTACTTTTACTTCAAGATAACTTCCTTCCTAAACTGCCGTAGAATCAGTGTCATCATGACTACTTTTCTTATGTAGTCAGGATTCTGCAATGAAGTTAAACTTTTTACATATATTAATGTTATATGGTGTTCCAAAGAGCTGACCTTCTGCGAGAGTTAAGTAAAATGAAGATTGTTTGTTTGCTTTACCAATGTTAAAATGTAATTCAGGAGCCACCATGACTTTTGAAATCTTTATCTTAGCTTTGTTGTATCTGCCAAGTTGAAGTATCATCTATTTTGTGTGTCATGAAATGTGTTTGCCATGCAGCAGTTCTTTGAAGCAAATTTATTCAGTAGATACATAGAAACTCAGTTTAATCTGCTATCAGAAGCTGGCTTAATTGCCATGTCGATTAGATAGCTGTTAGTATGTATTACCCAGAAGAGGTGTGACTCCTGATCACGCTTATTTGTGCTAAAGAATTGATCCATATCCAGATCTTTGCCTTCATCTTTAATTTGTTGAGGTTTGGTTTTGTTGGAGGTTTTTTATATCCATATGTAACATTTTGGATTTTTTTTATGTTTAAATGCATTTATTTCAGCTTGGAGAACAACAATCTCTGGAAGAAGCCATTAGAATAGCCTCCAGGATACAACAGGGTGAAACACCAGGGATTGATGATTAACTTCTAAAACTGCTACCAGAACAATAGAGTGAAAGGTATTTTATTTTCAGTCAACAAAGGTCCATGCCAGCAGCAACCCATAAAAACTTCGAAGTTCCCCACTCACTGAAACTGTACACATTTTATGCAAGAGTGAAGAACATTTTGTAAGTTTTGTGTACGTAACCCTTGGAATGGACTGACATCACCTGCTTCCAACTGTTGTATTTTCAGGCATATGTAATTAGGATTATATAGTAAATTTCCTTGTTATCCTTTCATCAGATTTCAGACTGGTCTACAAGCAAATGAAAAACTGAATATAAGTATTGGAATTAATTTTTAATGTCATGTGTGAATAATGCAGACATTACTGAAGAACTCAAATGTTTAAGATACTATTGAAAAAATCATCATTTCAGGAACCCTTACAAGTAATAAAGATGACAGAGCCTTTTAAATTGCATTCCATAAATGCAATTAAAGTTTTGGATTTGAGCCAACTGTAAATCTTCATATTTTGATTTGTTTCATACGGATTTGAATACTCTTTGGATTATCTACCCCATCTCATTCATTGTAAATACAGACTGTTAATGCTGGAAGTGCTAATTATATTATCTTTAAATTGGATTATGTACAAAGGCAACACTTTGGTTGTTCAATATTAAAGGAAGTAAATCTAATGATTTTTGTTTCTTTACGTATTTTACTTAAGATGTTACTCTCAAATTATTATGCAATAAAATATAGCAAGATTGTATTGTCTAGATAGGATGATACTGTGTGACATACTTGTTTACTTTTTAATGAGACTGAAGTTTGAATTATTTATTTATGGTCATGTATAAATTTTTCAAAGTTTATTTATCATAAACTTAATTTCTGACATAAATTTTGATCATAATCCACTATAGTGTATTAAGTAATTACTGTTAATAGTTACTTTAAACATTCTAAAGCACTACAAGAATGATTAAAGTAGTAAGTAATTAGTAATTAGTCAACCAATTTTGACTTAAAAAGTAAACATACCTGTTTTCAAGAGGTAAGTTTACTTTTCAAATGGTGCATTTGCAGCAAAAGTACAAGCACTAATAGTCTGTTTTCAACAGTTCTGAGTGCCTGCTGCTACCATTCAGTACCCAGGTTGTGCTGATAATCAGTGCTTTTGAAAATCAGGACACAAGTTCCTAGAAAAAAGGGATTAGTTAATGATGTAAGTACATTGCCTCTCTACGCCTATCATTCTGTAAAGGGAAAAAATCCATTGTAGATATGTCTCACACATGCAGTAAAAAGTAAGTAATTTTTTTCATATATGGAAAAATGTCTTTTGTTAGTAAGCTTGTTAAAATTTTTTGGCTTCATGTAAAATTCAGTGCTTATTTTAGATGAGTGGCAAGAGCACTTCTGAAACTGAAGCTTCACCTTTTATGTTTTCAAGGGAAGGAGTAAACATCTTCTGGATGAAGTGTTAATCAAGTAATCATTTTATAACTATTGTGAGGTACACATTTTACATAAAATCCATAACTACATACCTTGAGGTATTTGACCTTAAAAAGGCCAAGTTTAAATAGAACAAAGCTAATTTATCATGAATTACTGTGTCAGAGTGAGTTGCAGCCTTTTGTTTTTCATACAGGTGACCAACTGAAGAGCGCAGTGAAATAATATGGTACTGTGGGATAAGTGTGGATCTATTACAAAGTAAAACCTGCAAATATTGAGGTTTTTCTGTAACTTTTGTATAGGATTGAGGCTGCTTGCTCACCTAGGTGCCAGTTTTCCTGAAGTGTTGTAATTGATATCCCATGCAGATAAATGTACTATGCAAGGAGGATTCATTGCCTGTCAACTAGATCAGTTTCTTAGTACTTATTACCTTTTAGACATTAAAGATGTACCATTTGACAAGATCATTCAAGGTTTTTTTTGCTTACATTTTATTGCTTAATAGTTTCTGGAAATGGTGGCTGGAACAGTGACTTTGACTCTAGCAAAGAAATAACTTCAGTTCTACTTCTTCTCATTTCCCAGGACATTTTCTGACCACTGTACAAATGTGAGTAGTATTCTTCTTTCTTACCAGTTGGTTTGCTGCAAGGCATTCAGAACTAGCTCAGCCGGGAAAAGCTGCCGTATTTTTTTGATTATTTATCTTACTGGTATCTTACCTGTTAGCCTTGCAAAACTCCCAAGTCAGAGGTTGTGCTTCCATGTTTCCTTTGTAAAGGAAAACATAGTTACTGAATAAATAAGCCAGACTGACTTAAGGTGCTTGGTGTTTAAAGTGAAGCTGAGGTGACTACATGGGTCTTAGCTGTGAGACCTGTATTCATAATAGACTTGTTTTCAGAGTGGAGAGACCTGTGTGACTTTCTGCCCTGCTTCCACTCAGAGCACAGTGGAAGGAGCTGTTTTGGTAAGCTGATGCTGCCTGATTGTGTCGGAAGGTCCTGTCTGGAAACTGGACAGGATGAAATCAGATTAGGTAGGAATATTGGTGGAAAGGATTCCAGGAGGACACAAATAATATGACAAAAATGGTTGGGCTTTTTGGCAGTAGAAATCCTTTCCCCATTGATTTTACTCCTCTTTTTCAAAGTTCTATTCAACAGGAATGCTTTGGCACACTAGAAGGAAATAATTTATCAAAGAGGAATCCTATAAAATTCATCAACTTAGTATATTGCTTCCTCTTACAAATTGACTCCCACATTTCCAGCATTCCCAGTCACAATTTTCTTTCAGTCTGAATTCCAAGTCCACACAAACTCCTCCCTTAAAGGAATAAACCCGAAGTTTCTCTAGACTCTTGCAATCAACTCTTCCCTTTTAAATGTTTCTACAGTTCTTCACCACTGTGGTTTTGCTTTTTGTTACTGCAGTTGAGTGCCTCTCTCATAGTAAAAAGAGAGGCAATTATTTTCGGTACTCCAGGCTGATGACCTATTGTGTCACAAAGAGTGCGCATAACAATAGGACAGTCTTTGCCCTAAGGAGTTAATGCCAAAGAACACGTGAATAGGCTGACTCTGGAAGAGTGTGTTTTTATAAATGTAAATGCTGAACCCTCATTTAAAAATGCTGTTTAAAGTTGTAAACGGCCATAATCCCTCATGGTATAATTAATCTCAGCAACTGATCAGCTGACCAATACCAGAGATAGTCAGGCACAGTGTGGAAGATAAAGCATGTGGTGTCTTCTTAGCACACAAGAGGTCAGAGCTGATAATCCAGATAAACAAAATGTCTGAGCTTGGAAGGACGTTCTTCCTAAACTTTACTCTAGTTCCAAGCCCTCATAACCCCTCAAATACTGCCAGGAGTCACTTGTTTGACTGGATGCTGTGTACTTCTCTGAGTGCAGTCACAGATCCTTCCAAAGGACAGGAAGATATTTAAAGATATTTAAGTCAGCCACGAGGAAAAGATGGCATGGAGTCAGGATGTGATAAACAGTGGTTTGGAATCTGGCAACTTCAGGGTTACAGCTGTTAGACAGATTGCACACCTTGGATTGACCAAGTGCCCTATAACAAACCTATTCAGTCACTCTTAGTTTGTCATTGAATGAAAACAATTAAATGTTCTGTAATATTTATTTACAGTTGTTTGGAACTTTAAAAATGTATTTATTCAGCATGCATCTTTTGGCCTGAAAAAGATAGAAATTAGCACATGCCTTGTCTTTGCAGATGCGTAAATTCAAACTCTGCTGGTTGTTCATAGTAAGGTATCCCTATTTTTTTTGCAAAGCAATATGTATACTTGGAACACTAGATCCCTCAAAAGTATTTTTTGCTCCATCAATGAAAAACTTCCCTATGGACCCCTATTACAAAAGACAACAAAAAATCAAGAGCTACTGTAATTTCCTGTGTCCTGTACAGTAAACTACACTCCAAGTAATACACAGAAACAAGCATTTTTCTTTGTGTTATGTGTATTGTAAAACGTAGCTTAGGCGTTGCCAGCAGTCTGACGTTCCTTTCATGCTGTTTTTAATTCTGCTAGTAAATTTCAGCTGGCCAAAGGAAAACTTAACAGTCTAATTAGATCATCACCATTAGCACTAAGTGGCTGACACCTAACCCTGTCGGGAATGTGATTCCAGGCGTTTTCAACTGAGTGTTATACTCAAAGCAGACTTTTAATTATCCCAATAAATATACAAGCTTTTATTAACAAGCAAACATTCTGTCCTATGCAGTTTGCATATTTATCTCTAATGGAAATATGACCCCCTTAAATGCCATCCATCTCAGGTTTTGAAGCAGTAAGATATTTTATTTGGATTATTTTTGTTCTGTTTTGATTATTTGAGCCTTTTACTCAAGGGAATGGTAAAACATTTACAGTTTCAGGGCAGAAGTGATTGTGCAGAATAATTTCTGTAACAGAAGTGTTCTATGTTACTGTCAAACCCCCACCATTTTCCTCTTTCCTTTGTTTAAGTCCCTTGCTAGCCCTTAGGTTGACTGAATGCTGTATTTTACTTATTTTTCTGGGGAGTTTTAGACTCTCCACGATGTTACTGCTTGATTCTATACTTTTTGGCTGAGAGGCTTCTGAGCTTGTCTTAGTGAGGCAAGATAGGAAAGGATGCCTAATATCTGGCAGATCTGCTGGTGTAACAGAAACTATCACATGACTGTAGAAAGCTCCTGGAGAAGACAGTGTTCCAAAGCTACATCTCTAGTGAGCTCCTTGCTTTGGTATAGAGCTAATTCAGATTTTGAATATAGGTTGTAATGACTGAAAAGTCATAAAGTACAAGACAGGTTTGTCAGTCTTGCGCTTTCTGAAAGTACAAGACTGGGACAGACAGAATTACCTGGTTTTTGTTTTCAACCATATATTCAAGATGGTAAGAGACAGATTTTTGAATGCATGTAGCTTCCTAAGGATGGTGTTAGTGGGAAGAAGGTGGCTGAACTTCTTAAAACTTTTACTAGGTTACTATCTTTTTATCTGCATCACTAAAAATGCTTGGAAAAATGCCTTGCCTTAAGTGATAATGTGTAAGAGATTTATAAAATGAATAGCAGTAAATTTGAAAAAAAGGTTGAGTACCTCTTCTATGATTTCACATGTTCCCTGAAGGAAATAAAGAAAGCAATCTAGTGACCCTGGGAAAATAGTAGTGACTATTCAGCTTACATGCATTAGGTATTTTGAGGTTTTTAATTGCAGATTTATGTTTTATTCAGATCATTTTAACTTTACATCAGTAAAGGAATGGGGCATTCAAATTGTACCTTTCAGTCATGCTTTCAGTCATGGCAATTATTCTGTCTCTTCAACTTTTAGTATGTTATGGAGGAATACAACTCTGAAATAGATTCTTTTGCCACTTTGTAAGCAGAGATTTCAAGTGTTAAGAGGCAGGTGTACAGGCAAAAAGGGAGTCACTAAAAAGAGTGTGCTCTCATAGTCACAGAGAAATACTGAATTGTATGTGACTGCTTGGCAAAGCCTGTGTTTTTTTTTTTTTTAATGTACCTTGTGTATTATGACCTCTGAGTATCTTCAGATCTTCCCTTAAATTCCCAGCTTTTGGGCCCAGAAGCTGCTCTTTACTTTGAGAGGCATCCTAGATGCTGTCAAATTCCCCATTCTGTTCTCCACCTTGTTTTCTTGCTCTTACTATTTATTGTAAGTTTAATTTATTTACTGGGTGAATACATCCTTAAGAAATGCTCTATCTGCATACAGACTATAGGCTAAAAAGAGTAAAAGGACTGGCAGCATCAACTACAGACATGTCTTTGGACACAAAATCCACCTTTGATGGAGAACCCATTCAGCTCTGGACCTTGTAATGAAGAAAAGAGGTTGCCAGCTAACAGCGGCTGTTAGCAGCACAACCTCAGATAAACTAACCTTTAAACTCCTGGTGGTCCAGAGACAGCATCTCCCAGTTAGCACACTACTACTGAGACCCATTAGCCCTGTATATACCAGGTCTTCTGCGAACACTGGAATGCCATCAGTGGCACTGATGACAAACGCACTGGTCCCTGTCCCTGGGTACCTGCTGAAACCCAAGAGAAAAGCCAGAAATAGCACAGGTCTGTCCCTGATCCCGGTTCTGCAGCAACAGCCTTGGCACAGGTGGCTGTAGTGTTTCTGGTTTTCATATAGGCAACTTGACCTTCCTTCTCTTCTGCTTTTTCACTCCATTTACCCTTCTTATAAGATGAACTCATCGTAGTTAAACAATTGTGCTGGCTGATGCAGAATGGGTTTAATCCAGTTTTTGGCAGAACTCTTCTAATTTGATCAAAGAGATTTTGGGGGATTGCAGATGAACTTTTGAGTTCAGAAATCCTGGTAAGATAGCAGTGTACCCTCTTCTGTGGCAGTTCCCTCTGACAGCCAGACAAATGAGCCATTGTTCCATTTCTTTTCCATTCACCATTATTTGTGTTCCCCTGCTATCCACAAAAGAGGGAACAACTGTTTCCCTTGAGCTTGAAAACTCCTAGTTAAAAGCACTTGTTTGCTGGTGAATGTGTGCTGCCCCAGATAAGTATTTCTGGTAGCAAAATCTTCAGTGCACCAGACTGATACACTTATTTTTTAATTTAAAAGCAACTATTATTGAAAAAAAAAAGCCACAAAAACCAAACAGAAGCAAGTTTTGAAAATATATCCTGAAAACTCTTAAACGACTACATTTGCAGGAGTATCAGTCAGGCACCACCTGGACATAAGGTTACATGCTGTTATATCCATTTGGAGGATCAGGGCTTTAGTTTGTAAGGCTCAAAGGTGCAGTTCTCAGCTTCAGAGAATTTGTGATGAACTCCTCTCAGAGTTCAGCACAGGAGAAGCCTGCAGAGCTCTTCCCTGCTCACCTCTCTTCCTCCTGTGATGATTGCTAATGCGCTCTCTGTCTAAGCAAATCGGCTCTGCGGTGCTTTTTAGTTAGGTTGTTTGTAGGCCTACCAGTGCTCATTGTAGTGGTGTCATGGGGGGCAAGAGAACAGAGTTGCCACTGTCTGGGGGAAAATAATCTTCTCTTCAATGCAACCACTTACGGTCCCATCAAACCAGAGAAAAAAAACAAGTGATGCAAATTCAGAACAGCACATTTATAAAGCCTACAAATGCTGTCCTTATATAGCAACTATGCATTTTGTTATAATTATTCAGTACTTCCCTTTCTTAGTTGCTCTCAGTTTGGAAATAAACTTTCTTTTTAAAACCGTTACTGGTGTTTCTTTCTTCCTCTGTTCCTGTTTTCCTTTTCTCTGTCTTGTCTTCAAAAATACTTCCTTCTATGTACAAATTCTGAATTGTTCCATTTGACTTTGTCCCACTTAATCTGTTGAAGTGATTAGCAATTCATTAGTTAAAGTCTGTACAACAGGGCTGCTGAATTTCATTTTGCCACTTACTGTCACTAAATACCTGTGTTAGTAGACTGCTGAAAGCAAAGCAGCACCAGTTATATTTAGGTTGATTTTGGGAAGGAAACTAACATTTTAGGGGAAGGGGTTTATTGAAAGCTTAAATTCTTTACTCTTCTTAAAGAAAACTTCATATACAACTGAAGCAAGCTGCAGATGGTAGGTGGGATGTTTTAGGAACTGCTTTGCATCTCTCTCTGTGGACTTTAACTGAGGAGACAGAGGCTGTATTTTTTAATAGCCTTCTTTTACATCATCTGTTCTAAAACTTGAACACTTTAGTATTTGTTGTACAGTACACTTTGGTTTTAAACATTAGTTTTTTTAATGGGACATTAGTGTGATTCTAAATTATTGCATATCAAGTGTTTTTACAGTGCTTAGTCTGATGTAGCTGTACCTCTGTAAGTCCTGCCCAATCCTGTTTTCATAGGTTAGGTTGGCTACTTTCAGTTTTCTGAAACTAGTTTTCAGGACGCTTCCATAATGTCAAAAAGTGTGCTCTTGTGGCTCACCACTGTTTGTTCTGAAAAACAAAAAAACCCCAAACCAAAACAGCTGCCTTAGCTTTCAGGCCATTGAAAGTGTGAGAAACAGGTAAGGATGTGATACTAAAGCAGAAATGTTTCTATGTAGGCCTTGCAAAGAAAAGGGTTATGACCCACATGTCTCAAGGTGACAGAGTTCTGAGCAAAGCCATTTCACTGCGCAGGCATGAGGAGCGTGTGTGAGTGGAGAGTTACATTGACGGCTGGTCCACCTGGCCATATTAATTTCAAACGTTCTTAGGTCCATACAGCGCGGGTGGCACAGCCAGCCACCCCCTGCAGGTGGGAGCTGCTGGCGACAGTTCCACTGCTCTGCACAGCAGCCCTCCACAATGAAGTGGGTATTTTCACGTAGAAAAGGTTTAAGAAGGAGGAGTTGCTAGCAGAAGCACAGTATGGGATGCCAGCATCCCCTTGTTGTTGCTTACCTCCTGAAAGAATGTGGGCACTTGGGCAGCAGCAATTGTATTAACAGCACCAGTGTTGAAAAAGGTTAAAAATGTATTCTGGTATTTTTGGTTTGTGCCTCAATGGAAAATCTGTGTACAAATAACTACATGTTGGACATATGGGTGTCCCGTTTCAGCAGGCAGCAAAAAAAAAGGCCTCTGAGCCCTGCTGTTGATCACAGCTCTTCCTTCAGCAGCAGCATCTGTACCTTGGCTACAGCCATGGGAGCTGGAACCATGTCCCAAATTGTTTCTGAGGCTTCTGCCCATGGATATCGAGGATCAGTGACCCAGCAACAGATCAGCAAACAACAGAAACATGGTTAAGTACAAACTTCTGGTTTCTATTGGCTGTGTCTTAGGTGTTCTGGTTTGTCATCTTAGAAGCTTTCGGACTCACAGCCAGACCCTGCTGCTCTGTGCAGGAGAGTGCCATTTGCAGTAGATGAGGGTTTTGCCCTGCAGGCGCGAGGGGTAGGCTTTGGGAAGGAGGCTGGTGAGAGGCACAGGCTGGCAGAAGAGGGGCTGTGCTGTGGAGTCCAAGCATCTACGTGCCCCTCAGCTGCCAGGAGGCAAACCCTTAGTGCTGCCTGTGCATCCAGGAGATGCTGTGCTGCCCCAAGAGCCTGGGGAAGGACAAGGGAACTCAACAGTGACAAGCACCAGGCTTTCTTCCCAGCTCCTGTGGCTAGAGCGAGCTTATTTTTTCAGGACCTTTATTATCCAGGGGTTATTTTTAAGGTGATCTGGTAAAGGAGAAAGATTGGTGGCTTTATTGTGATACATTTCATCGAGATGGTAAGAGGTCAAAAATGAAGCTGAGCGACTAAGTTTTGGCACGTGTAGGGAGACAGCCTGATAAATCTCATCTACTCTGAGTCACGTTTCCTGTGCAGAGTTCATTTAGGTGTCTTGTGGGAGTTACTGCTAAGAGCGTGAGGTGCTGTATTTGAGGCTTCTGTAGTTTTGACTTAATTTTAAATCACCTGAATCGAGTTATTTGGAATGTACTGGTTTTAAGGCTCAGCTAAAAATGCCGCCTTTAACTGTCCTAATAGTAATTGTTACTGCTTTGGGGCGCCACGAGATTTTCGTGCATTCCAAGCAACCAAACGGGAGCGGAACAGCCGCGCTGCGAAGCGGACCGCCGCGGCCACGGAAAGGCACAGGGCGCCAGGGCCGAACTGGGCTGGGCAGGGCAGCCCGAGGTCCCCGCCCCTCCAACGCCCGCTCCCGGGAGGTACCGCCGCCGGCGCTGGCGTTGGCGCTGGGCGGGGCAGCGCCCGCGGCAAAGATGGCGCCCGTCCCTCTCCGCAGCGAGCTGACACGTACGTGAGCCCGCCCCGGGGCGGCTGCGGGTGCCTCAGCCCCGCCCCGCCCCGCCTGCTGCCCGCGTTCGCGCCAAACCGCTCCGTGACGCGGCCGTGTGTAGTTCCGCCCCCGCTCCCCGTGTTTTCAAACTGAGGGGGTGGGCGTGATTGGCTGGTGCGTGTGCCACGTGATTAACGGTCGCGGGAAAGCCGCGGAGTCCGAACGGCGTGAGGCGAGGCGGGTCGTGCCCGCGGGCAGCGTTACACCGCGGTGCGTACTGCGCCCGTCGGGCTTGGGGCAGCGCAGGCACAGAGCAGGCACAGCGGGCGCGGCCCTCAGCGGGGCTCGCAGCGGGCCGCCATGAGCTTCCTCAGCTTGCAGCAGGCGGCGCCGCCGCGGCGGGTCTCGGCCCGGCGGGCGGCTGCCCCGATCCGGCAGAAACTGCTGTTCTTGAGCGCCCACAGCGACTGTGAGGAGGAGGAGGACGAGGACGAGGAGGAAGAAGGCGGCAGCAGCTGCAACAGCACCGGCGAGGACTCGGCCTTCCAGGAGGCGGATTCGGCCTTCCAGGAGGCAGACTCGCCGCTCTCGGCTGCTCGCACCCCGGTGCGGGGCGACCCGCCTCTGCTGGAGGAGGAAGAGGAGGAGATGGAGCCCGCGGCGGCGCCGCTGCCGGACGAGGGGGACTCGTGGGAAGAGGAGGGATTCGGCTCCTCTCCGGTGAAGTCTCCCGGAGCCTATTTCATGGCCGGATCGCCCTCGCCGCCTCCCCCTCACAAGGGCCGCCGCTACTGTGGTGGCTCCCCGCCGCGCCCCGCGGTTAGTGGCTACAGGGTGCGGAGCGAGGAGCCCAGCTCGCCGCTGCCCGACTACCCCGGCACGCCGCCTCATAAGACTTTCCGCAAGCTGCGCCTCTTCGACACGCCGCACACTCCCAAGGTGAGGACCTTCCGCCTTCTCCGCAGGGCAGCGTGCCCAGCACGAGGGTGGAGGGGGCTGCTGGGCCGGGCCGGGATCGTCCGATGCGCGAGGCGCCGTGCCCGGCGGTTGACACGCGGGTGTTGACGGGAGGTGGGGGCCCGGACGGGTTCGCAGCCCGTCCCGCGAGCCGCTTGCGCCGCCCCGCCTGCCCGCAACGGCGAAATGGCGTCAGCCCCGGGTGCTGCCCGCTGCAGTCCGTTACGGTTATGTAATCGGCGGCGGGAGACGCTCCGG
>JAOEHY010041677.1:51857-69515 GCA_025447955.1 Psilopsiagon aurifrons
ACCCGGCAGGAGAGACGGGGGCTCGGGACGCCCTCCCGGCTCGGGAAAGCGTGACCCGGCGGCGGACCGGCGCCGGCTCGCTCCGCAGAACTGGCTGCCTGCCGGCGGGCCGCCACCCGTAAACCGGCGTTTTGCCCCGTAGAGTAACGCGGCGTGGGGCACGCCCCGCGATGTGCATAAAAGATACACGTGTAAAAGCATTTTCACCCTTCCGTATATATTACTTATACATAGATAAGTACCCTGTATTTGCCATGCTTTGTGGGGAAAACACTAGAAAAGGTGAAAGTACAATAGCGAACTCTTTAAAATAAATATTTTAGTGTTGTGTGGGCTTTTGTCCCTTTGTAAACAGAAAGCTAAAGCTTGAGTTGGAGTTTGCCCTGTGTGTCTAATCCATGTGTCTCGTTCGAGTGCCATTGCTGTTGTGGCGCAGTGTGGCAGCGCCAGCTCAGTGCCTGCACTTCTCGTGAAACTTAAAAGGCTGTTTGAGTAACCGATACTGTTAAACTAATGGTTTTGAAAGGTTAAGGGGATGAAGGGATGGGTAGCTCTTAACTCTGTCAATAACATACTTTTGGAAGGCATTTTAACTTTTGAACTCGACATTCATGTAAAACACGGTATAGTGAATTTAAATCTAGTGACAATAGGCTTGCTCTCCTCATTACTTTTCATATAGCCCTTTAGAAGTAATCCGGGGATAATCCCCGGGGATAATCTCCCAGAGGTCTATAGACTGTAGATGGAAAACAACTGATTTAAGGTGCGAAGAAGGCAACCTTGTTAATTGGTTTTCTACAGCTTCCATCTTAAGTGAGGTTTCACTGGTAGGAGTGAGTGGTACTTACTTGGAAATAGTAAAACTGGTGATGATCTTGTATCGAGTAACGAGCAGACACTTTACAGTCTTGTTGGCACACCAAAACAAGGTCCTGACCCTGCCTGTCAGTGGGATTTTTAAATTAGGTGCCCAAATTCTACAGGGGTTATCTTGGAGAGTTTACTTTTGGAATCTGGAGGAGTCCGTTGGCCAGGGTATCCAGTGGAAGTACCAAAAGGTGTGTTGAAACGGTGATTTAAAGCTCTTCATCTATTTCAGATTTGGAGAGTGCAGTTGAGATTTCCAAGTATTGAGTCTTCTATCGGGGTTTAGGCTTTAGTTATGTTAATTCTTTATTTTGAAAGGTGTTAGGCACTAGGATAAGGCAATACTGCTTGTGATCCAGTAGGTCCGTGTTTGGCATCTTCACCAGGATGTGGGAGACTGGGCTGCAAACTGGGGGAGTTTCATCATATTCCTGGAAGACACTTGGTCTGACAAATCATGACCCAAAAAGTTCTGGCCTGGATGTTGAACTTACCGCACAACACTGGTGTCAGTTCTTGAGCAACTTTTTGTAGGTGCATGAAGAGGTATCTGTGCATCAGTATTGATCATCACCTAAATTTGTAGTTGCCAAAGATAATTTCCTATGTCTGATCTTATTTCTAAATCTTGTATGTGAAAATCACAGTGATACAGCACAGAATGGTCTGTGAGTTTCGTCTGTGTTTATTTCATGGACAAAGAGTTGTCCAGGAAGCTTAGGTGGTGACATGATTAAAGATAGAAAAACAGCTGCTTTTATAATCTTTCATGCCTATTAAAAACTATTTTAACGTTCAGTGTTTGCTTTAACTGTTTTTGTGTGGAGTGTAAAGCCTAATAATTTTATAAATACTTTTATTTCCTATAAATTCAGAGTCTGCTTTCTAAAGCACAAGGAATAGGCTCCAGCTCAGTTAAACTTCGAGGGGGCTCTCTATTTATGAATGTTGGGAAATCAGAGAAGCAAGACGATGATATGAGGCGAACACCTCATGTGAACATCAATCCCTTCACTCCTGATTCCATGTTTCTTCACAACTCTGTCGGAAAATGTCGCAGGAGGAAGAGAACACACTGGAATGAGTAACTTTTGTCTCGCTTTGTTATGCTTATCTTTAGAACTGCTTCTAACTGGAAAAGTTTTGTTACAAATTGAGTCTATAAAAGTATTCTTCCTTGCAACTTTTTAAAGTATCTGCTTTGAGATGATGTTATGAAATAACCGTTTAGCACTAGGTCTTCCAGTTAATATATGCAGAGTATAGACGAGGCTGTGTCCTACAGTCTTTTTACCTGACTGCATAAATGATGCACAGTGTTGAGGAGGAAAAAACATGGTACCCTTATATAAGTTTGTACTTACGAAATGTCTAGCATTCAACTAGTTCAACTAAACTTAAGTAGAATGATATCACTGAGACCTAATTTTACCAACAGCTGCTAGACTTCACTTTTAAGTTTACTTAAGCCACGTTACTTCTGCAAAAATAACTGTTACGAATTTCAGCTCTTGTGGAGAGGACATGGAAGCAAGTGATGGAGAGCCTGAAGATGAAACCATCAGACCAGCTAAGGTGTTTAATCTCTAGATCTTGATACTACGTTTGGCATTTTGTGTATCTGCAGATCTAACTGTTTTCTTTTCTAATATTTACAGAGGATAACAATAACAGAAAGTAATATGAAGTCACGGTATGCAACCGAATTTCACGAGTTGGAGAAGATTGGCTCTGGTGAATTTGGCTCTGTGTTTAAATGTGTGAAGAGACTTGACGGCTGTATTTATGCAATAAAGCGATCCAAGAAACCCTTAGCTGGCTCAGTGGATGAGTAAGTGCTTCCTGCTATTAAAAGTTAAAAGCCACCTCTTGGTACTTTTTCCTCCCATGTCTCTTTGTATTGGTGTCTAGGGAAGTAATTTAAGGCAAAAATGTAAATACACATGAATTAAACGTAAAACAGATACAATTTGAAGTCACTTTTGTGTTTTTATGAGTACTGTGCAGTACTGTGGAGGTCAGATTAGCTGGTCTTTTTCTAGCAGATATTTGTCACAGTTATCTGTGTGGAAACAGATTGTTCTAATCTGCGAAGTAAGAATTATACTTGCATTGATGGCAGGAGGGACTATACAAATAAACTGCAGTGATGAGCCTTTGGCATATGAAAGGAAAGCAATATTCCCAACTAGGTCCTCATCCTTGTCAAGTTGACATGTCGATTTAGTTTTGGGACTTGTTTTGGTATTTGTGAAGGAGACTGTGTTCATGACAGCTTTTCCCCCCTCACTATTCTAATAGTAACTATTAAATAATTATTAAATAATTAAATGTTCTAATAGTAACGATTAATATAAAACTCCACAAGTTTGACTTGCTCAAAATTGCATACCAGACTTGCATACAAAAAGTTGTGTATCTTGAGTTCAGTCATATTCCTGGCTTATCATCATCATTTGTTTTTTCCTAACTCTTTACTTGTGCTTCTCAAAGCTTGTTGATTAGAAAGTATGTTGTGGAGGTGGTAGATCCCTCAAGAATTATCTACAAAACAAAACCTGGGGTTCTATATGCTTAGACCTTCAGTGCAATGTTAATTATTTTAGGTGTTTGAATGTAAATACAAATCTACCTTAATGTAAATCTACCTGAATGTAAATACAAATCTACCTTTATATTCAGTGCCTCAGAACTGAATAGAAAGGTATTTATCAGAAACCTGAGCTTGCAGTGGGACATGACATTATAGTAAGTGTTTCTATCAAGCTGAAATTGGGTTAATTCAACCTCATAATATTCTTTGCTGTCATTTTTGTGACTGTACAGGCAAAATGCTTTAAGAGAAGTCTATGCACATGCAGTTCTGGGACAGCATTCTCATGTAGTAAGATACTACTCAGCGTGGGCAGAAGATGATCATATGCTTATACAGAATGAATATTGCAATGGTAAGTAAAGTTTACAGCTTGTTCTGAAGTTGCTTTAAAAAAAATCAAATTTTTGAAGATACATAGGTGTCCTTACAAATCCCTAGCACTAGCACTAATTAGGGATTGATTGCCCTACACATAGCACATACATTATTGTCTCAAACATGTCTAACGTTCTGAAAAGGCATATCAGATACATGAAGCAAAATCTGCACGTAATTGTAGACAAAGTCTTGAGCATTCAAGAATATTGGAAGTACAGCAAGGCATTTGCAGGCAGCAAAACTGTTCTCTCTCTGTACAAGCTGGAATAGAAAACTACCAGCAAGTTTTTAAAAGGGAGGTAGCCCTGGTTTCTGAAGCATTTGCTATGGTTGATACCCTGCCAGAGATTTAGAAGAGAGGGAAGAGGTCTTTTTCCCTTGAGTTGGTATCCTGTTAATTTGCAAGGCAACTACAGCAGAAAAATATTTCTTTTATTTTCTATGGCTACAAAAGGGGGATGCCGCACTAGATTTTGCCATTCCTGTGCATCACCAGCATGTTCTTGGTGATACATATTCACTGTTTAATTTGGGAGCCAGTTGTACTTACTTTTGGAAGCAAGATGTCATTTTGTCAACTGATGTTAAATAATCATGTTGTTTTCTTTAATGTTTTCTAGGTGGCAGTTTAGCAGATGCCATAAGTGAAAATTACAGGAATATGCGTTATTTTACTGAACCAGAACTGAAGGACCTGCTACTTCAGGTGGCTCGTGGCTTAAAGTACATTCATTCAATGTCACTGGTACACATGGATATCAAACCGAGTAAGTTTGTGAAATGTTTTGCTCTGTATTGACAACTTCCTCAGTTAATCTGCTGTAGAAAAATGAGCAGTTAGCCACACCTTACTAACGGTAAATTCTTCATTGAAGTTCTAAACAGCAATACAAAGATGTCAGTTATAAAGTTGGCTAGCAAACTTAAACTGTTGTTGCATTTGTCTTGGGTCTTTTTTGTGTAATTGACTATACTTGCATAACACTTGGCTCTCCTCCCAGCAGAGGGGCCAGAGTAAGTTAGTTTCTTGCAAAGCAGGGTATGTATACAATTACTGTAGTGAAACTAGGTGAAGTAGAAATTGGACAGCTGTGGTTTGGTGGTGCGTTTTTTGGTTGTTTTTTTTGGTTTGTGGTTGTTTGGTTATTTTGTGGTTGGTGTGGGGTGTTTTTTGTTGTTGTTTGTTTGTTTGTTTTTACTTATCTGCTCTTTTTCAGGTAATATTTTCATATCTCGGACATCAGTCCCAAGCATAACTTCAGAAGAAGGTGATGATGATGACTGGTCATCTGATAGAGTCATATTTAAAATTGGTGAGAAGCAGCACACTAAAAAGAATTGAATGCTAAGAAGAATTGCATTGTTTGTCTTCTGAAAAAATAACTTTCTTCTGTTTTTGTAGGTGACCTTGGTCATGTAACTCGAGTATCTAGTCCACAAGTGGAGGAAGGTGATAGCCGTTTTCTTGCAAATGAAGTTCTACAAGAGGTAACTGTTCTGTTCGTGGAAAATAGTGATGTTAGTCTGTGTGCTGCTTTCCTTAGAGTAATGAGTTGCTGTTTTCTGCCTCCTTGCTGAGGGGGAAACTTGCTAAATAGCATCTCTTTGAGCTCTGGTAGTACTTGTAACACTGTAGATGTGTTCAGTGCTGAATAGTTGAGCTGTTTGTTAAATTTCTTCCGGGTGCTATGTCTAGTAATTTTATTTTTTTTCTTTTAATTTATTTTTCAAGAACTACACTCATTTGCCAAAAGCAGATATTTTTGCTCTTGCTCTGACTGTTGTCTGCGCTGCTGGGGCTGAACCACTTCCATCTAATGGGGACCAATGGCATGAAATTCGACAAGGAAAAATACCTAGAATACCGCAAGTGCTTTCTCAAGAATTACTAGACCTACTAAAAGTAAGAACTCTTCCATTGGTGGCTCACTGATTAGTATAATTTACTGTATTACTGGCCTTAACTAGCATGCCTTATTTTCTTTTTTCCAAGGTTATGATTAATCCTGATCCAGAGAAAAGGCCTTCAGCTGTGGCACTAGTCAAGCATTCAGTGCTTCTTTCTGCTGCAAAAAAGAGCGCAGAGCAGCTCCGGATAGAACTGAATGCTGAAAAATTCAAAAACTCGCTTTTGCAGAAGTAAGTACTTCCTCAGGGACCTTAAATATAACTTAATTTCTAATGGGTTTTCATATGATAGTAGAGTGATGGTAAAGCAGGACTGTCCTTGTTTGTGCATGAAGTCCACAAATCTGTATGCATGTACTTACCTGAGGGTACAAAATGGGTTATGTAACTTCGAAAGGAACTTTCTTCATAGAAGGAACTTTTCGAACACTCTTAAGGGAATTGCAGTTACACTGTTAGTATTCAGGGCATAAGAAACATTATGGTTTTTAAAGAACCTTTCAAGCATAAGCCATGCTTTTGTGACAGGTAGAGTGCAATTTACATCTCTGTGTTTTCCTAGGTAGTCTGTACATTGAAACATGTTGGAAAACATGACTTAAATGGAATGGCACATCAGGAATGTTTTTGAATTAATATGACTTGTATACAGCAGTGTTATTCAGTTACAAGAGAATCACTTTCACTGTGAGGTCATCTTGTACTACCCCTTGCTCAAGACACTCAACTCTGAATTAAAGCTTTACAGAGGAGTTTCCCTTTAGGAAAGTCTGATTTCTGCATAAGTTTCAGAGAAAGAGTTAGTAAGTTAAGAAGCAATCATCTAAATCTTTCACTACAGTTAACCTTGCATGTGTTATGCATAATAGGCAGGTTTCTATGAGAGAATATACAACAAAAATTACTTACTGACTCATTTTGAATAAAGACATTAACTTTGAGTTTGTATTCTCTCTGTTGCTCTCTGCTTATCTTGCCACTGCTACAGACTTGCCAGACTTGCCGTTTCAGGCGGTTATATTTATAACCTTATTTTGAATTACACTGACTGCAGAAAGAATAACTTGACAGTTTGTGCAGATTGTTGGTCAGTTTTGTTGAGGTAACTTGCTTGTGTAAGGACAACATACTCTTGTATTATATGTGAAAGGGGAAATTGGCAAAATTAATGTTTTGGGAAGACTGCTTCTCACCTGGCATCAAGTAGGGTACATCCTTGTAACTGTAAATCAAAAAAAATGATTTAAAAAGAACAATTCTCCTTAGTAATTATTAGCATTGTGGGGGTAGTGTTCTATAAATTAGTTGAGGTGGGTTTATTTTGTTTGTTGGGATTTTTTTTTTTTTTTTTAACACTCTTGCATTTGACCAACATTTAGGATACCACTTTGGTATGTAAGTTACCATCAGTGATAGGAATCCTTGTAGGAAAATGCTTTTCTACTGTGTTGTCTTCTTCAGAGGAAGAAAGAATTCAAGATCAGGCTTCTAGAAAAGAATGGAAGTATATTATAAAATTTACATCCTGGTAATGGTGTGATGGGTGGCTGTGCACATATGTATGCATTTATGACTGATGTTTAGTCTTCAGAGAAGACAAATAAAAATTGATTGCATTCTCTCGAAGTGAACTGACACAGTGCTAATGTGGGGAGGATTAGATGGGGCATGGGTGTTAGTGAATAATACTTGGCTGACAAGAGCAGGAGTAGTTTCTTAAAGTAAAATACACCTACACCAATGTGCAGCAAGCTTGTGAAATTTGATTTTGCTTTGGAGCCCAGATTTAAAGTGACATTACAAATGCTAGTTCTTACAGTAGAGAAAATTCTTTGAGGAGGAATAGTTTGGGATAGAAGAAAGAAAAGCATATGAGGAAATATTACACTTAGCCATATGTCAGCATTTAGGGAAAGGAGAAAAAGGAGTGTGTGGGGAAATAGTTGATGATGATAACTTTTCTCTTTACTCAGACTATTTAATAGTTTTCCCCTGAGTTTTATGTAACTTTCTTCTCAGACTGAATATTGGTAATTCTCTGAAACAGAGTAGTTGAGAGAATGTTGCACAGGGACAATGACCTGTGCTACCTTCAGTGATGCAGCCTTGCAGGTTTGGGCTCAAATTTATTTATTAGTCAAAAAAAGATTTAGTTGGTGATAAGTTTTGATGTGGGTAAGCAAAGTGAAAAGGATGCTTCCCGAGTTGTCTGTTGCTGGTTGTGTTCTTTGTTAATCTAAGTGTGTGTCTCTCTGTCTGAATCTTCCACAAAAGTTCAGTTGTGAATGAATGCTTCATTTGGGCAAACCTCAGTAACTAGCTCTTCAGTGATCTATCACATGCTTGTGCTAGAAAGTAAACAGCATCCTACCATGTTCTGGTAAGTGAAGTGTTGAGCTGCCTATAAAAGGATGGTTTTCAATATCTGACCAAGTTATGTGAATTTGACATTTCCTTCTCGTTTAAAATAAATGACATCTAGATGAGTAACAAACATCCCACCTCTGTCCTCTGGGTTGTAAACAGGTAGATGGGAATGATAATGGTCTTGGTATGACCTAAATTGATGGCAGATCTTAAGTTCTGAAACTGCTGTAATTTATTTGAAATGCTTTTGCTGTGATACGCCCATAGTCCTTACTGCCACCGTTCTTATGTGTGACTCTCTCAATGTCTTGCAGAGAGCTGAAGAAGGCACAGATGGCAAAGGCCGCAGCTGAGGAGCGCGCACTCTTCACTGACAGAATGACAACTAGATCTACAACACAAAATAGACCGTCTCGACTCATTGGAAAGAAAATGAACCGTTCGGTTAGTCTTACTATATACTAACTATGATGTATAAAAGAACTACTGAGGATGGCTAAGCATCTCTGCCAGACTGAAGCCCAAGGAATCGGAAGAAGAATTCAATTCCTGGTTTCTTGTCCTGTCTTTGATCAGTGTCACTAGTTTTACAGGAGTTGCTTCTGGGTTCTTACTTGTACAATATGGCTGATAAGCTGTATTAACTGTTTGAGTTAATGGACTCTGTTACTGTCGTGTCCATAGAAGATCCTGGATGTTAGTCCATAAGCTTTTCAGTTACACTGTTAGATGTTACATGGTCCCAGGGTTAACCACTATAGTGGTGTGCTGCTTTGTAGCTTTACGGCATTGTAATAAGAAGTAGTATCCCTAATGATCTTTAAGAGGAAGGGAGGAAGGGAGGCCTTGCTTTGGTAGTTACTGATATTTTTGGAGCAGAGGGGAATATGTTCTTGGCTTTAAGGCCACCTACACTCAATGTACCTGATGTCAGGTAGACTTTTATTGTGAATTTTATTTGTATATTCAACTGGGAGCACTTTGTAGGCATTGCATAAACCACAGCTTAGAAACCTGTGGAATTAAGTGCCAAGTGGAACTGCTGCTATTTTTAGTTTGTTGTCCTTGCTGTAAACTGTAGCATTAAAACAATCATTATTGTGTTAATAGGCTTCTTGTTAAAACAATTACGTGAAACAAATCTAAGCTGCGTTTTAGTGAAGGCAGCATTTTTCTCTCAAAGCTAGTGCATTGTGAAATAATGCACCAATATTTGGGCTCTGTATTAGTGTAGTGCAATTGTTAATGTATTGGCTATTGATGTTTTGTAATTTTTTCTAATAAGGTTCTCTAAGTGTTTTTATTCTCTTCAGTTGTCCATTCTTTGAGGCTATTTTATGATTTCGTTGGTTTTTTTTAATGTTGAGTACTTGTAAATAATTGTTTAGTGTAAGTGTTCAAGTTGTTCTTCACTGTTTATGTACATAAGTTTGGTGTTTATAGTATACTTTACTGAAACTGCAATTTGAGATGCCAACAGACAAAGATTAACTATTCAAAGTTCCAAAATGAACAGGAAGTGGCCATCAGAATCTGTATTGATGTTGGACCTAGGCTGACAGATGTTGCTAAAAAATAGAACTGTTCTAATTACTGGCTTGTCTCTTCATTAATTTTAGTTTAAACAGTGTTTCCCATTTGTGCTTTGTTTGTTCTTATTAGTGTTGAATTTGAATATTAAAGTTAAAAGTTTTGTTTAATATTGTCTTTTATGCTTATTTAGCCCTCTAGTTGTGGGAATAAAATACTGAGTTAGGAATATACTACGGCAAGACCTGATTAGATCGGCTTCCTGGTCCTGTGTAATGCTTGTGGCTCCCTCTAGTGAGAGTGGAAAGTGGCATACTTTCTGATAGTTACTGTAGGAGAGAAGCAGCGCAGTCTGCATTATAGTATCCAGCAGTCTGTCTCTACAGCTTCTAAAATGATACTACATGTTGGAAAGAGTAAGCCCTTGGAAGATTTGAAGTGAAACCCATGACTGTGAAAATGGAGGACTAAATGAAACTGTGATGAAAGACCTGGTCTGAGATAAGGAGGAAAATTCATGAATTGCTGAGGATGGGAAATTGAATAAATTCAACTTATTTAGAGGTCGTAAAGAGAACAGTGGGAGAAATAGGAATAGTCTAGGGAACGCAGTGACTGCATGTTCTGTGACATGGGCATAAAATGCACATGTCTTTAGTCTCTCATGAAAAGGAGAGATACAGTAAAGGTAATAAAGGTGTAACATTAACCTGTTGAGGAAGCTTTCACATATATTAAAGTGGTGCAGGTGACTGTCAGACAAGCTGTATGTGAATTGAATGGGTGGTCTTAATTTTGCAGTCAACGAAGCCACTTAGAATTTTTATTTGTAAGTGCTATTCATATGACTGAAATTCAGAGGCTTGGTTTAGGTAATATAATCTGGGTAATATTCTCTGGGTATGCACTTCTTATCAGTAAAAACTGATAGACTGGAATACCTTTGTTTTTACTTTGTAAGATAGTCCTGTGTTGTTTATGAGAGAACTTAAAATATCATTGTTTTATTGTAGTGTTTTAATATTCATCTATGCTGAATGAGACTGCTTTTAAAACATACTTTTTCTTAACAGTCATCAGTTGTGGGGGATCAGCAAATGTAGTAAGCTTGTCTTCCCCTATAGTGTAAATAGACTTGACATACCTATGATAATTGTATGGTTTTGGATCACTCATTTTCAGAGGCTTGTGACATCAATATAGGTATTGCTGTGCAAACAAGCCATATACAGTAGCTATGTAAGGTTGTAGAGGTGTTCTCTGCTGAATGAAAAGGTGGGTGGATGGCCAAGCTGAAAGAGTGGTGGTGAATGGAGTTAAATGCAGTTGGCAGCTGGTCACAAGTGGTTCCCAGGGCTCAGGATTGGGGTCAGTTCTGTTTAATACCTATCAATGATCTGGATGAGGTGATTTGAGTGCACCCTCAGTAAATTTGCAGAGGACACCAAGTTGGGCAGGAATATTTATATGCTTGAGGTTAGTGAGGCTCTCCAGAGGGACCTGAACAAGCTTGACTGATGGACCGAGGCCAACTGTATGAGGTTCAGCAAGGCTCAGTGCCAGGTTCTGCACTTGGGTCACAACAACCCCTTGCAACACTGAAAGCTCTCAGCAGGAAAGGACCTGGGGTGTTGGTTGACATCTGGCTGAATATGAGCTAGCTTTTGTGCCTAGGTAGCCAAGGTCAATAGCATCCTGGCTTGTATCAGAAATAGCATGGCCACCAGTTCTAAGGATTGTTCCCCTGTACTTGGCACCTGTGAGGCTGCATCTTGAATACCGTGTTCAGTTTTGAGCCCCACACTACAAGAGAGACACTGAGGGGCTGGAGCGGGTCCAGAAAATGGCAACAAAGCTGGTGAAGGGTCTGGAGAACAAGTCTGATGAGGAATAGCTGAGGGAACTCTGGGGGTGTTTAGTCTGGAGAGTAGGCAGCTCAAAGGACATCTTATCGCTCTCTGCAACTATTGAAAGGAGGTTGCAGTGAAGTGGGTGTTAGTCTCTTCTCCCATGTAAACAAGTGACAAGACAAGAGGAAATGACCTCAAATTGCTCCAGGGAGGTTTAGATGGGATATCAGGAAAAATTTCTTCACCAGAAGAGTTGTCAGGCATTGGAACAGGCTGCCCAGGGAAGTGGTTGAGTCAACATCCCTGGAGGTATTTAAAAGATACATAGACACTTGGGGACATGGTTTAGTGGTGGACTTGGCAGCATTATGTTAATGATTGCACTCTTAAAGATCTTTTCTGACATAAATGATTCTGTGGTTCTCTTCTATTACTGGTCCCATGTTTTGTATCTGCCATAGAAGAGATGCCCAAACAAAACCATGTAATTGAAGTGCCTTTGGATGTTCTTTCTCCTGTGTACTAAGGAAAGTGTTTAAAAAGGAGCTGAAGGAGTTTTAAATAGTTTATAGGAGCAGTAGGAATTGTGACATTTTTTCTCAAATTTTCGTTAGATTTCTTGAGGACAATGGGGAAGCTGACAATTCTCGCCCAACAGTGGCCAGTGGGAAGAGGCAGAGAATTTGGAATGTGTGCATTAATGCTTCCCATGAATATGTCCAGCATCCAGAGATTCATGGTTCAGATGCTTGCTGAGTGAAAAGTCGTATTTATTTTTACTGACATTGAAGGCATTTTTATTTTTAATAGAAACAATCTCACAGTAATTTTGGTATCATGAATTTACTGCAAAAAACAACATTTGGGAAAAGTTGTAAGCAAGCCACCTTTTCAGGTGGAAGAAGCTACAAGCTGCTCACAAAATGTAGAAAGTCAGATGTCATTTGAAGGAATTCTGCAAAGTACGGTGTAACAAGGTAAGCTTCATCACTTTAAGAAGAAAACTTCATATCAATTTAAGAAGCTAAATGAGTTAAATGGTTAACCATTTTTCTTGTGAATTCATCTAGCTTAACTTTCTAATACAAAGGTAGTAAAGTACCTCAACTTTTTTGATCAGAGTACCTCGTTTCCTGAGGAACTTCCTAAAAAGAGACCCTAAAAGTAACTGAAAGCAGGCATTTCATATCCCAACCTCCTCTAGATATTTGTGTGCTTATTTGTCTTCTGTCTTTGCATATAGATGCAGTGTCTGTAATCTACGTTCTAATGATATGTTACGGGACAACACTACCTGTCTAGTCTTGCTTAGCTCTTGCTTCATCTTCTGCCCCAAGAGTGGGTGTTGCGACGGACAAAAGTTTTTGCAGAATTAAGTTTCCTGTAGAGACAGGACACCACTTAATGCTGGTTTCCAAAGAATATCCTGAAATTGTTCCATCTAAACTATTTATTTGTGGATGAATTGTCTTCCATTTGACTGTACAAAACTAGCTCCTGTTGGAAACAAAAAAGCAAACAAAAGCATTGACCTATCCAACCTGATGTGAGTTTCAAGTACCAAGGATTGACTCACTTACTGGGTAATTAGTCTTTTCAGTCAAACCTTTCCATGGACTACCTGTAGAAGTATCGATGGCCCTTAGTTTCACTTTGCTTTGCAGGCTAAACCATTTTAATTGAATCGTAAATTCTCGGTTTTAATTTTCTTTTAATATTTTGAGGCACACATGGTGGTTCAAATATTATATCAAATTCTGTTTGTGCCATTACTATTGAAACACAATTGGATTTACTTAGAGAATATCTTTTCAAGAAAACACCACTGTGATGTCATGCATACTACTGGTCCATTGTAGCCATGAAGACCAATGGAAGGACAAAAGGTATGTCTGTAAAGAGAAGTTAACACCTTCCAGTTGGAAACTAGCAAACTAGAAATTGTTGTTAGACTTTCATAGGTTACATATCAAACTCCCAGCAATTTTTGCCACAAGTTCACACAGGGTCAACCAGCTAGAATTACTAAAGTAATCTTTGTCTGTTTGGTTTGGGTTTGGGGGGTTTTGTGTGTGTGTTTGTGGTTTTGTGGCTGGGGGTGTTTTTTGGGATTTTGCTTTTGGCTGTGGGTTTGGGTGTTTGTTTTTTGGGGTTTTTTTTGTTCTGTTTTGTTTTGTGGTGGGTTGGTTTTGGGTTGGTTTGATTGGTTACTTGCTTTTTTCCCATTTCCAAGTGTCCTATCTGCACACTGATTTCCTGCTCCCCCACATACCCATGGATACAAGCTGTTGATGACTACAGGCCTAATAAAGTTTTATTTTAGTTGCCATAGTAAGAATTAGTAAGATGTAGAACCTGAAAAACATAGTGACTACTTGGCTTTTTTATGAAGTTTTAGGTAAGCTTTACTTCCACCTAGAAATGGAGGTAGGCACTGCTTGTGTATTGAAAATAGGATATCCATTTCACAGAATCGCAGAATGATTTGGGTTGGAAGTGACCTTAAAGCTCATCCGGTTCCAACCACCTGCCATGGGCAGGGACACCTTCCACTACAGCAGGTTGCTCAAAGCCCCATCCAATCTGGCCTTGAACACTGCCAGGGATGGGGCAGCAATTTCACAGATTGCATTACTGTAGACTATAACTTTGAAGCGTTTCATTTATAAGAGTATACTTAGTCACCCAACCCTTCTTGTTGAACTTGTTGGAGGGAGGGATCAAGGGGACGTTTGACTCCTTCCAAAAAGCTGACCAGCTTGACCTTGTCTTTAATGTGTTTTGTAGTCTCCAGCAACACCTGCTGGACAAAATGATCAACTGTACACTACAGTTTTGTCTTTAGAGTGCTTGTGTGCTACTGTAATGGTATACCCTGACTGTCAGAAACCATGATCTTGTTCTGCAGTAGTGACTGAGCATTCTTTCCAGAGGTAGCTCAGGCAAGTATTGACTTTGTTTTTTCATCCATGTCCATCCCCTCAGTTTGGTAGGCTTGGAAAAGACATCCTCATGGTTTCACCATATATGTGAATTGGTATATAACACGTGTGAACAATTAATGAAACTGTGCATGTCTGCTACCTACTAATATCACTGCTACAGCTGTGCTTGAGGACTCTGGACTAAAGCGATGGTCAGTAAGAGTCAAAAGCAGGGCTGTTCCCTGCCTGAACTTCACCTTCTTTCAGTGAACTGCGGAGACCACCTGAGAGAGACAGCTGCAGGCTCCCCTAGTTGCAGGCTGCTGAGCTGACGCATAGGTTCTGCAGAGAAAGCAGGAAGAAGCAGTGGTGGGCAGGATAGCACACAGGAAATTAACGTCCTGCTTCTGTTGTTTAAACAGTTGGAACTGGAAGAAGATACTATCTTCCCAAAGTATAATGGGATTGGGGTAGAGGAAAGGGAGGTGCCCTGAGGAGAGAATATTGCTGTGCCTATTTAAACAGGAAGCAATTTATTACTATTTAACATGTGCTCAGAGATCTGAGATTGTGCATGCTTAAAAATCATCTGAGATTCTGGTAAGCCTTGAAAAATCTGTCATTTGACTCCCTTCTAATATTCAGCATCAATACTTAGCATGACATCTGAATAATCATGCTGGCTTAAACTGACTTCTGTTTGACTCAAGATGAAAGCAGAATAACTGGCCTAATTCTAATTAATGGTCTATGTATCCCTAGGGTTACTGTCAGATAAATGGGCTAATGTACATAAGAACTGCTGCTATTACTGACTGACTGTTTATGCTCAGGAAAAGATCCTGTGTGTTTAGCATGCATCCTAATGATCTTGTCCATCTATTGATGTATAGACAACAGACTACACACCTGATTAAAATATTTTAGGCGAGGTGTTCTGCGGGATAGGGATGCGGGGGACAGAAGAAATGCATTCTACTCCCAACCTTTAGCATGAGCAACCTTGGGTGATCTTCCTATATCTGCTGCTGTTTCCTCTTGCCTCTTTTCTTTCTCAGCTACTTGAGAGTTAAGATGTTTAGAGTAGAATCTCACCATGTATTTGTTCTGCACCTTAGCAAATGGGATTTTAATTTCCCTTTGGTAATTGAGTCAATACTGTTTGTCAGTTTTCTACACAAACCCTGCTTAACAGCTTTTTCCATTGACCATTTCTTTCTCCAGTTTTCATCCCCAGATAGTTACTGCAGTACACACTGGGGATTTAATTTCTCTTTCTTTCTGCAAGTAAGATATATGTGGTATTCTGTTCTATGATTAGTTCTGTAACTTGGTGAGAAATACTTTATCAGCTGCAAGCGGAAAGTAAGATGTGTGTTATCAGAGAGGACCAGAAAGGTAAGTTAATGCTCTGTAGTTTACCTCTTATGTTTTTTTCATCAAGTTTGAATAGAAATGTATGTGTTGTGCATGTGTGTATAAATAGCAGAAAAGTATAGTAAAGCAGGAGTGCTTTGCTGAAATTGCTTTGAAGATTCTCTAGAAGTCTTAGAAGTGGATAGAAAATCAACTTCTTTTTTTGTAGGAGGGACTGAGCTGCCATTCTGATTCAGCATCTAATGCTACTTCCTGTTTCACCTAAAATAATTTTCATGCTCAATTTCTACATAGTTCTAGTGAGACTGTTTGTGGCATGTGTATAAGGACAGAGATAAATTTTTTTAAAGTATTTAAAAATAATAGAAAAACCAAAGTCCTCAAACCATTTGAGGACTGGGTTATGGTATAATGTCAAATACACTTACTGTCTTTCAGTGCTTCTTTGATACATATGGTTGGACTGGTCTGTTCACAAACTATAATGCTGATAATAAACACTGGCATTTGCTTTAATTTTGTTTTCTACTGAAACATTGCTGCTAAATGGAAGAGACTGGAAACACAGTTTAATACAAACTTGGCTTAATGATCTTCAATTTCTATTTTCTTCAATTAAGTTTTCCTTTGGAGAATGAAAGTGACTAGTCATTTCACAGTTCAGGAAGATTTTCTCTGGGCTAACACTAAGCAGAAAACAGTGAGTTGCTGATGTATCCGAATTCTTTCCTTGATGGCAGTTTAACTGACTCAGTGGCATAACACAAAGTTAGTAACAGTTCAAATGCGTAATCTTTCCTCTGGTTGGAACCTCCCTGACAAATAATTATTATTTGGCTAAGGAGTAATTAAGCTTCTGCAGGGAGGAGGAGAAGTGACTGACGTCTCAAGGCTGATCCTCAGCAGGGTCTAAAGGTTCTTCCTGAAACTGAGTCACACTGTGAGCCAGTTTTCCCTCCCAGATCTCCTTGCCACTCTTCAGTCGTGGTTTTGACTGTGGTAAGCAAACAAGATTAGAATAAGCACAGATTTAAATAAAGTTGCCGAGATCTTGAACAACTTTCAAGCCAAGCAGAAGTACGTTAAGTTGCATCAGAACTTACTTTTATACTATTTGGAGTTTATGTAGTGATAGCAAGGATTTAATGGTTAACGTGACCACTGTTAGTTAATGTTCTATGGATTATATGTCAATCTTATCTTCAAAGCTTTAGAATGTAAAGTCTTTGATAAGCAAAGATCTAGGCTGGCATGTTAAAACAGAACAGCTGCTTAAAATAACTCATGCTTTGGGTGTGGATGCAGTTAGTCCTGTAACTTTGTTAAAGCTATTTTGGGTAAGTATGAAAAACAAAGGTTTTGTTCAACAGCAAGTTTGTCTGCTTATGAACTTCAGTTTAACTAGTTTTGCTCAGTTAGCTCAATCCTATACATGTTACTAGTTCTATGCATAACTGTTAAGTATCGTTTTGGCTACCCTACTAAAAGCTGGAGTGGCTGAGGCTTATCTAAACTACTCATGTTAATGGAACATTTCAAGCATTGACTGTTAACCTGTTGACCTGAATGGAACTGCTTATATTCTTAGTGGAAAAGAAGTTCTGTTCTGGTAAAGGATTTCAGCATGTCATTTAAATTTGGAATAACAGAGGGCAGCAAAAAGAATGAAGGCAAAATGGAGAGAGGCACAAAGGGGTTTTTTTAAAATTATTTTGTGGGGCATCCTGGTTTAGTTTCGGTTTTCCACTTTATCATTTTTATAAAAATGAGCTGCCAAAACCCATAGAATCATAGAATAGTTAGGGTTGGAAAGGACCTTAAGATCATCTAGTTCCAACCCCCCTGCCATGGGCAGAGA
>JAOEHY010041678.1:0-21806 GCA_025447955.1 Psilopsiagon aurifrons
AACACTGCCAGGGATGGGGCAACCACAGCTTCTCTGGGCACCCTGTGCCAGCGCCTCAGCACCCTCACAGGGAAGAACAGCTTCCTTAGATCTAACCTGAACTTGGCCTGTTTCAGTTTGAACCCATCACCCCTTGTCCTATTGCTATGGTCCCTCTCCAACATCCACAATACACCCATGTGATGACCCTCCAGCCAAGAGCTTCCTTTGCTGCTGTTCTCCCCGCTCAGAAGAAGGACCCCAGCCCCATTCCCCTGCAGCACTGCACTAGGGAGGGAAGGGGCAGAGGTCAGGGAGGGCATGCATTGCTCCTGCCCCACAGCTGAGAGCTGTTCCCCACAGCAGCTGGGAGTAGAAGACTGCTTCCCCCACCCTCCAGCTCCAGGACCGTTATTGCTACGGGTGGAGCTGTCCTTTTAGTGAGGACTGAGCCCAAGCTCCATGGATTTGCCTTTGCTTGAGTCTCCGGGGGCTGCAGGACGATCACGCCTTGGGGTCCTGCCACGTGTTCACCCTGCAACCCGTGGTTGAACTGGGGAAAGTCTCAACCCAGGCTCCCGAACAGCCGTTTCCTGCTCCCCTCCGCAGCGCCCTTCACCGGCGGTTGTCTTCAGAAAAGGCTAATTTCGTGGATTTTCACCCCCAAGTGCAGCTTCAGCGCCCCGCACGGGGCACAGCTCCAGCAGGCACCGCACGGAGCCCGCCCCAAAGCGGCGGCACCTCCGGCACGCCCAGCGCTC
Source organism: Psilopsiagon aurifrons (assembly GCA_025447955.1). Lineage (NCBI taxonomy): Eukaryota > Metazoa > Chordata > Aves > Psittaciformes > Psittacidae > Psilopsiagon > Psilopsiagon aurifrons. Next base: position 741 of record JAOEHY010041678.1, read on the forward strand.
CCGCCCCCCCTCGCTGAGGCGGCCCAGGCCGCACCAGGCCCGGGCGGCGGGGCGGGGCCCGGCTCTCCGCTCCCCTCCGCGGCACCGCCTCCCCGCGCCCCCGTCCTCCCGCGGCAGACCGCAGCGGGGGCTCTGCCCTCCCTGCCGGGATAGCGGGGTAGCGGCGCCCCCCCTCCGGCAGAGCGAGGGCAAGGGCCGCCTCCGGCCCCGAAAGCTGCCGCCGGCCCTGAAGGAGGCTCCGCCTCAGGCGGGCCGTGAGCCTCCGGGCAGTGCCGTGCGCCGCCGGGCGAGGGGCGGCGGGGGTCGCTCCTGGCGGAAAAAGCTGTGCGCTTGAATGCGCCGTAAAGATGGCTGAGAGCGCGGGGAGAGTTACTAAATGCGCCTGTTCCGCTCACCTGTATGCAAAAACCAACCCCTGTCAAAGTTTTACCCTGTAAAATCCAGCGCCAGCTGGATGGATTCTCTGTACGGCCTCCTCAGAGCGGCTTGTTTACCACCAGTAGTCCCACAGAAGATCACTCGCCATCGTGAAGGATTTTATGAGCCCTCAGGTAAACACCTCCCACAGCTGAGGTGTGTACACTTGCCTGGGAGGTGTCTGCATGGGTGACATTTATCCTCTACCTCCTGTCCCCGATACGCTCTGCGTCAGTGGGAGCTCTCGGCCTGGGCTGCCAGGAAGGAGCAGAAGTCTGGCACGAACCCATTGACTCTTTCCTTGTTCACAGGCTCTCATTTTTTTCACAAGCTCGGTGTAATAATATTTAGCCTTTAAGGCAGCAGTCAAAATCACCGAGGTGAAACTGCAGCTGCCATGCCTCCGTCAGGGGATGCATTTTTGACTGGGACAGCCAGCAATGTGCCACGGCGAGTGCTGGCTGCTGTGGGCTCCCCTCATCACCCCAACATCTGCCTTGTTCCTTTGTGAAGTTTCAGATTCTCCCAGTCTTCTTCATACTTGAAGTAAACAGTTCTAACTGTACTCCGTGACAGGCTTCATCCTTGGCTTCAACCAGATACAGTCACGACAGACTGACAGGGTTTGTAAAAGGGTGTCATGGTTTGACCGAAACCAGGACAAAGGAGTGAAAATTGTAATACAAGAAGTGGCTTTGCCATAGCCCAGGAAACTAAAAAATGAGAGCCCATGGGACAAACTAGTCATGGAATCACGGAATCAGAGAATCAGGGAAGGGTTTGTGTTGGAAGACAGCATAAAGATCATGTGGTTCCACCCCCCTGCCAGGGGCAGGGACACTTTCTACTAGATCAGGTTGCTCCAACACCCATCCAGCCTGGCTTTGAACACCCCCAGGGATGGGGCAGCTGCAGCTCCTCTGGGCATCACAGCTGTTCTTCCTTGCTTACCTCAAAAGTGGCAGAGAATACACCACCAACGCATCCATGACAGGAAGGACATGAAAAGATGAGCCACCACACTGGGACCAGCTGGGACCTTCCATGGAGTGATCAGCCAGGCTTGGGGGCCCAGGTTGGAGCTTTGCCCTGGGTTCCAGGCAGAGGACCTGTGTGTGAGCTCGTTGGGAGGCACATGGGGCACTTAAGGCTCACTTGTGCCCTGACAGAGAGTTGCAGACTTCTCTTACTAAGTTCTGCTCTGTGGGAAAATTGTGAACCTTTGTGCTAGGGAAAAGGAGACATGGCTTCTAGAATTGGTGCAAAGTCACTTCTTTTCTTTGTGGTTAAAGTTGGTGACTTATATGGAAAAAAGGGCAATATTTGATTCAGAAAACAGAAATTTCAAACAAATATATTGGCACTGGATAGTGTTCTTTGGCCCAGGGTTTGCAAAAGCATTGGATGGTGTTTTCAAGCATTTCTGCCCTTGAGGTCTGTTAAATGGTTACATACATCTTGCAGAGGAGTGGTTTCACTAACCCAAAATGTCCCATTACCTCAAGAAAATCAATTTTGATGGCTCTGAAGGAAATCTGAACACTGAAAGGGGAGAAACAAAAAAGGAGGGAAAAGCATCCTATGGAAAGGACAAGATGAGAAATGAAAGTGCTGAAACATAAATTAGTATATTCTCATGGGTTATGCAAACCATCTGGCTTTAAAAGCTAGTAGCAGGAACAAGGAAAAAGGTCATCTGAATTAGCAGAGAACTGCAGAACAACTGAAGGTAAGAAAGGAGCAAATGGTAGGCACAGCGAGAGAACAGGTTGTTTGTCAAAATAGCAGTGATATTACTGGAAGTCACTGCAGTTCTGCAATGAATGATTTGGGTAGCTCTTGTGAATTTATGATCAAATGCTATGCAGATTTTAAAGGGAAATTAGAATTTTCATAGCCATTCTGTGCAGAGGATTGGAAAAATAATGACATTTGTTCAAATGCTTGTGAAGCAGTGTGAAAAATCAAGAGAGAAAGGGCTTCATTGAAGGCAGGAAGAAATCCCTGAGTACACAAGGTTAGTAAAGACAAGAGTAAGGTGTTAAAGAAAGAGTAGAGAGTCAATTGGTAGGTGAATTGGGTATTTGGAAATAACTCGAGTAGCAATTCTCAGGACTAGAAAGTGAAAAGCATTTCCTACCTGGTTGTATTTTACAGTTTTATAGTAGCCTGTAGGTAGCAAAAGTAGATCTGTCTTAAAGCCCCAGGAACAGGCAGATTGAAATGATTGAAATCAGTGGTATTAGGTGTAATGAATTTTGTTAATGTCACGTAAAAACTGGGAGACTGGAGTCTGTGTGTAAATCAGATGAATAAGAGTAAGACAGTGTAAATAACGTGCAGGTTACTTGGTGGTTCACAGTCATTTTCTCAAGACATTTCTCAGTGCCAAGGTTTTAAATAGTTGCATAATAAATTAAGCATCCACGTTTAGGTCTTGTGAGGCTGTTTTGATTGGGAGTTTCATTGCAATGTTTTCAGTAAGTTTCTGAACTGTCGAAAAATTAATTCTAAAAGGTGTAAGTAATTTGTGAAAATTACTAGAAAGACTGGAAAAATTATTCTTGAAGGCAGGGATGTTGTGGGGCTCAAACTAAACTGTAGGACTTGACAGTTTTGAAAAAGGAATAGAAGAGGCTATCAGTAATTATTTCTATAAGGGAATATTTAAATTGTTTTGGTAAGGGATTCTAATTTAGTAAAGATACTGAAGGGTGGCTGAGAGGTAGAGTATCAGATCACCATTGCTAATGTGTGTGGAGGTGAATGTGAGGATATATGAATGACACTGGAAATGATAGATCTGAAGATTTCAGCACAGAGAATAACATGTTGAAGCTTAGAATGCCCTTAATTGCTGGAGCTGAGGCTTTTTATGATACTCTTATAGGTGTGAAAAACACACCAGGCAAAGTGAAAGAAAAGCTGGATAATCTATATGATTTTATACCTATGAAAGATTTATATCCTTATCCATGGTAACCACAGTTGAACAGTTTGTCAAGGACACACTTTGTGTTCAAAAATGCTGTGTTGTCTGACTAAGGTTTTTCATGAGAAACATATATGTTTTCATCAAAACCCCATCAGTAAAGGCCAGGAAAAGTTCCAGAAAGGGCTAGAAATGATCCCAGAATGGCTAATTGATCAGTAGCCAGGACAGCTGCATGGCCTGAGATTTTAAAGACTCGAGTTTCTGCTCTGGTTGATTCAAAGACATGATCTAACTATTGGACAATAAGGTCAGCGTTTCTCAATTTCACTGGGCCTCAAGGTTATATGAAAAGTAAACATCCCTGCTAGAAAAGACATTACTTGGCAGAAGTAGTTTATCATGGAAGGAGTAAGAAGATGAGTGTAAGATTTATTTTGTTTAATACCGTTTAAAATGACACAGTAAGAGTAACGAATTAGTAAGCTGGGAATTGAGCTAATGATATAATTTTTAGAGATGTAGGAGGAAAAGTTGCCAAAATTATGTGAATCAGAAATTGGGTGAGGGAAAACACAAGATTTGGTTAAAGCAGAACCTCGCCAGAGAATAATTTAGACTCAAAAATAAACAAGGGAAAATACTCTTAATAGTTAAATGCTTATAAGTAATTAAGTGATATGGGTTAAATGAGATAAACAGGATTAAAATAACGTGACAGCTGAAGGCAAAGTATAAGGATTATAAAACACAAAGGTAGCAAGTTTTACTTTGTATGTAGTTACTGAAGTTATTTTTATAAGACTCTGCGGGTCTGGTTTTTAATTTCAAATGGGAATTATATACACAAGCATGGGTACACCTGCATGACTGTAGAAAATGTATATGTATATTTGTACAGGATAGAACTGTACTTTTTGTCTAAGGATCACAGAGCTATTTGTCAGTTTATCCAAGTATAAAGAGGAGCCTGAACAAAAGGTCTGTTCCAGCTAGGCTAAATACAGCCTACCTGCATAGGCAAACACACCCTTTGAAAAAAAAAAAAGGCATTAAAATTACCTTCTTCATTTTCTTTCTTCCTCTCATCCTCCTGTTCCCCATCCCCAAATCAAGGCCTCTGAGCACATTAGTTGCAGATCATTTGTCCTGTTAATGGGTCCAAAATCCATAGGGAACAATATCTATCAGGCAGCTCAAGATTCAGTAGCCTAGATATTTTGGCAGGGCTTTAAGCTGTATTGGGGGTGGAAGGGTGAGGGGGCAGGGGCGAAAGAGGTGAAAAAGAGAAAGGTTTGTGCTATATCAGTGCCCAGACAAGTTAGAATTTAGATTAGTTTATTATTTACATTTCTGGCTCTAGAGGACATAGGTAAAATATTCAAAGCCTGCAAATGTATATACAGACACAAAGGGAGTCTTCTTGAGGCTCAAGGCTGCACATATAACCTCCACCATGCTTTTCTGAGGGCAGAAAGAGCTGGTTAAGAAGCAGTAATCTTCCTGCACCTTGCTTGTGATTTGAAGACTTCTTTCAGAAGACTGTGAAACATAAGGCTAGAAAAAACATCTCTAGAGCCACACCTTGGAGTCGCATGGTTACAAGAGGAGCAATACCGCTTGCCACTTTGCATATTGTTGGTGTGAGCCATCAACTCTGTTTGAGGAGGCTGACAAGCACTTGGACCCTCTTCAGGATGATCTGATCATCAGGGTGACAGAGGCACTCTTCAAACAGCAACTGTAGAACTGTTCACACTTTCTTATCCTGGAATATTTTGATTATATTTATTCACTATTGTTGATGGAAGGTTTAAAGCGACAAGATTTCTTTTAAAATTAGGGTCTGGGGGGCAGTTTATTGCAACTATATTGTAGAGTCATTAATAGTTTCTGAGATTAAAAACTGTCCAAAAAATTAACACATTTTGCACTATGCACTTACAAGTTTCTTTTACATATGTATGTTGAAGTAGTATGTTCATGGTTGTATAGCTCTGTATATTTGACTCTTTCACAAAGAGAAGGCATATCACTTAATTCCATGTCACTTTTTTAAAATATAGAATTAAAATAGTTTATATTTTATAGCAGTTAGAAATGAAAGACTTTATCCTGCAGCAGTGACAAGAGATACATTTAAAAAGTTACCCAGTGCCTGAGACACTGAGAGTGTTTAGATGTTGAGAAGTATACAGAAGCCTAGATTACTGAGAGCTAAAGTCATAACTCCCATCATAGCAGGACAAATTCTCACTTAAATTTAGATTTGGTGGTTGTATTCTACATTCAGAGACAAAGTTTATTAAATAAATAGAAAGTGTCTGAAGGGACAAATCTTCAAGTGGTGCAAAAAGGTGTAGCCCCAGGTCCTATCAGCCGTAGCTGTGTTCTTTCTTTCTCAGTTATTGAACATTTCAGAGTGTAACTAAATGTGCTTGAAAGGATTTTGACATTCAATAAAAAATTACTTATCTTCAGTATTAGTTATTTTGTATCTAAAACCCAAGCACAGCCTTTAAGATTTCTGAAAGAATTCATACTGAATACAGCTTAGCATGAAAATAAATATTTGCAGGGTTTAAAAGACGTCAGATTGCTTCATGGAAGACTGTGGTAGGATGCATTTTATGGGTATCACAGCAATTCAGTTTTCTGCATGAATAATGTTTTAATGTACTGTTGATTTGAGCCATTTTAAAGCTTTTCTTCTTATTTCCAAAGTTGTATCAGAAGATGTCTTTTGCATGCTGAAAGTTTTACTTCAGATATTGCTCATCACTGAGGAACAGGAGTTCAGCATTGAGCCAGAAGGAAAAATCCTTGTGAACGGGGCAGATGTGTGCCTGATAGAGATTTAAAAAGAAAAAGAAAAGAAAAAAGTAGGTTGATTTTAGTTATGACTGGTAAACTGTGAGCTGGTCTTTTATTCCCTGTGCTGTAACTGAATTATAATGGGGTTTATGTGTTGCTGGAAAGAACAGTTGGAAAGAAGCCTAAAATGGAGTGTTCAGAGGCTAAGAGATGAAATGCAGCTAGAGAAAATTACCTGTGAGAATAGCAGGAGATGTGACTTGCATTAACTGAAAATTATACATGTGACTTACATTAACTGAAGACCTAAACATCTGTGTATATGAGTGCTTAGGGCAGCCTGTTTTGAGCTGACTTCTAAGACTGCAGAAACCCTTGGTACCAGACCAGCCCCTTCAGCATGCATAGTGGTTTCGGCTGGTGAGGAAAATTTCCATAATCTTTTCCGCTGGATTGGTAGGGGTGCTGGAGAGAGCAGTTTCTGTAAATGCAGGCATTTGCAGGTCTGGACTGAACCCAAATTCATTCGAAATTCATTTAAAATTCTAGCTGACTTGTTCAAATACCAGTTATGATGACACCTACATTTAACAGCATGCTGAAACTTGCTGAAGCTGTTTGATATAAAACTGTCTGAAAAGAAGGAAAAGGTAGCATGAAGCAACCTGTGAGTAGCAACGTATGGATTGTTCAGAACCTGAGCACAACAGACCTCTGCTGTCTCAAGATGGGGATACTGATGTAACTGGTGAATCTGAACTCTGAGGCCATTCCTGACATCTTTATTTCTAGTGTCAGTCTATGAAAGACAATCTGGGCCTCACTGGGAAAGGGATGGCCTCTTTGAAAACAAGCACAGGTCACTGCTGTGATTTCCCTATCTTAAAGTCACTGGAGACAGACTTCAAAATCAAAAGCATCTGAATTCCTACTGATTTTCACGGGTGTTTAGAGTTCTCAGCACAGCTGGAAAACTTACTGTCTAAGCATACCAAGATGGTGTATCCAGACTAAATGAAAACATTAGTAAATATTTTTCTGCAAATGGGTTCTCGTTCTTCAAAAACCATGTTGAAACCTTTAGTTGTGCAGTGAATAATTAGATTTGGTTGCCATTGATCAAAATTGATGTGAAATGCCAAAGGGAGCTACATTTTGAAATTAATCAGGTGCTTTTAATGGGAGAGAGTTCAGAAACAGTTTAAAAAATCTATTTTTACCCATCTTCGCTAATCTGTTAGATTTGATACTTGGTGAATGGGTTTTACAACCAATAACTATCCCCTGAGATACCTGCTCCTCTTGTGTTAAATTAAAGGATGAATGAGATTACTGCACTTTGTCATTCTGAAAGAATAGGCCTATAGTTGATTAAAGCTGCTGGAGAGCTCTGGTTATGTGTCCCTTGCTTTCTAACTTGAGAATCTGAAGTCTGATTCAAGTGCTAAGCACCCACAACTGCATGTGGAGATGGATGCTTTGAGGTGACACCGTGACATCTCATACCTAGGTTCCAAAATTCATAGAAGTTTTTTAACTTAGTCTCACTGTACATTTGTAAAATGGTGATAAGTAAACCTACAGGGGGTGGGAAGATACATGAATCACCGTGAAATGCTGGGACTGCAGCGACTGTAGTAACACCATTGAGGAAGCTGCCTGTTTTGTCCTCAGCACTGGGTGTGAATAGCATGTAGCAGATGAAGTGTAGAGCTGTATGTTGAACAAGTGGAGAAAAAGCACTGAATATTTGCTATGTCATCAACAGCAAGGGGTTTGAATCGTCCACAGAACAGATACAGATTGAGCATGGAGTAGGGAACAGTTTGCGTGGAATAAGTAACTTGCCTTAATATAATTAGAGATACCATGACAGTCAACACCTAATCAAAGGTGACGGTTAAGCTGTGCACATCTTCACTTTGATACCTCCTGTCTTGAGCGCCTGACTTTGCAGCTCTAGTAATGTTGTTAAACCACGCTTTCTTGTGTCATATACGAGGGAGGATTTGGTTTCACAAAGCGCAAAGTGCAGATGCTTGCATTTTCCATCCTATTGCTGTGGTGGTGAGAGGGAGCACAGCACAGCAAACAAGTCAAGAAGCCACTTGTGCTCCCTCCATTTTTTTCTCCACCATGTCTCTTGCGTTGGCTGCTCTATGCTGAAGACATAATGCTTTTAAGCATTATGGGTTAAGCTTAACCTCTCTGTGTTCTGTCTGGGAAACACTGCTGTCCTGCTTACTGTCCTTACGTACAAAAGGAAACCCAGTGGTGAACTAGAGGCTAGAATATTTGCTATAGCTGTTGTATGACTGTGAACTTGGAGTACCACTGAGAAATATACTGGAAGGAAACCTAGAACTGAACAATAGGTTTGAGAGCAACTCAAAATGCAGCAAGAACAACTGAGCTGAGATCATTTCACTTCAGTTTCATAGCCTAATGCTTATTGATGTGTGCAGTATTGAATAGCAAAAAATAATAAAAATAAATACATACTGTCTAGTGTACACAGGTTAGAAAATCTTCCTCAAGGCATTCTGATAACCTCAGAGTACGAGACTGCTTGGACCACTGCCTATTATGTATTTCTGTTAAAGGAAGGTTACTGAGATAATGCTGTGACCAGAAAACAAACAAAAAAAAGGTAGGGAAAGTTCATGGTAATGACAGCTGAGGAAAGCAACATTGTTTGGACTACACTGAAATTACATTATGTGCCTTTGTAAGGACAAGATTACGTTAAGAATAGTCATAGGATTTGGTGAAACTATTAAAAGTTGAATAATAGAAGAGACAGGATGCTCTTTTTCTGTTTTGAATCACTACTTTAAAAAGCCTTCCCTTTGCTCTCTGTTGTAGTTCAGTGTTCCAATGTTGAATCAAAAGACCAAACAGAAACACCTACTTGGCTTCTCAAGGGAATCTTCCTTCTCAGGTGAATGTTCACCATGAACTTTTCTGCTCTGTATAATAGAGCTTCTACTGTGTATGATTAAGTGGGTTGAGCTATACAGAATCATTTGCTTACACAATGGTGTTAATAAATGTATATGTGCTGCTCTTGGTAAAGCCAAGGAGTGACTACCAGCTTTGAAAAAGAAGGCCGGTGTTGCAAAAATATTACTATTTAAAAATGTCTGTATAAAATAAAAAAGGGAATGGGGTGATATTTAGTATTCTATCATTAAAACTCCTGTATTACCAATGAAAAAAGGAGTATCGCAGTGCAAAGTGGCAAAGGTACAAATTTCTACTAGTAACTGACATTTTATTTCATTAGCAGTTGAGTAAAATTAGAAGTAAAAGAGCTGTCCTAAACTGGAGCTGCAACAGGAAGGCTGAGAGCTAAAGGGACAAAAATGATCTTCACACTAGGTTTGTGAAAAAAGACTTCTCTTCCTCCTCACCATAATTTCAAAATAATTAAAACTGTTCCATATGATTTTTTTCACAAAGTCAACATATTTCCAGAGCCAAAGGCATCACACCTGCTCAAATGTGCTAATTGCACAGGAGGGTCTTTCATCAGAGTAAGCACGGAGTGCTTTCTAATATTAGAGCTCATTGAAACAAGCCTGCTTTTAAGCATTCAATCAATGGATCATGATACACAGATACATTAAAAAATACAGGCTAGATTCCCTGCTCTTCATGCGTTGCCTGGGAAGTTTAAGGCTCTATAATATTAACTGGGAAGATGAGGCTTCCCAGGAGGCTGGCTGACCTGCGATGGGTGGCTCAGGAGCCACGGGTTGCTATCAGTTCCAGTGTAGATCAAATCATGGAATCAGGAGGCTGCAATCAGATCCCTGATGAGCTTTCTCTTTTTCTTGCATCAAACAGTTCTAATCATTACAGGTGGACTAGTTTTATGTATCTTCTGTACCAGTCTTAATGTAACTTTAGTTATTTTAAATTCTGGTATCTGAAAAAGTAAAATAAAACATACTTTGATAAATACTGAAAGTTAGTAACCCCACCTTTAGTATCTTTCATTTAAAAACAGATTCTTGGGTCACAGATGCATAGTACACCATGCAGTGTAATTCTCAGACATTTTGGCTGTTGATTGAGTTTGAATGTGGGTTGTTGTGGTCTTCAAACTGCACATTCCCTGAGCAGCTCTGGTGTGAGAGCAAATTCCTCTGATGAAACTGGGGACTGGCTAAGGCACCTGAAAGAAACAGCATTCACTGTGAAATGAGTACTTCACTCATTGTGGGTGGAGACCCCCATGAAGACAGCCATCCTGCAGATCAAGAGCAGTTGCTCATGAGAGGGAATCTGGGGACAGAGGATGACAGAAAGGTAACTCTCTTCTTGTTATAAGGATGGTCACTTTTAGTATAGGGCCACTTTTAAAGAAAGGACAAGTCTCAGAACTTCTCTTTGTAGGGAACTGAGAAAAGAATGAGAGTAAAATCTTTTTCTTTAGACTGTCTATTAATAGAGTCCAAGCTTAGAGAACAGTGTTAAGAAAGGGCTCAGCTTTTGCCATTAGGATCAGTAAAATGAGCTTCCTCAGTAAAAGTAGCTTTTCCTTCAGTGCAGTGGTGGGAGAACTTGAGTCATGCTGAAAATTAAATAGCCCAGAGCAGAACGAGATTCACCTTTTCTTTTGTTTTTGGTTTTGGGTTTTTTTCCCAGAACTCTCTTAAATTGGTCTAATTGGATACGTAGCCTCTTACGGATGCTGTATTTTTTGTTTAGATGCTGTTCTGAGAAAATGAAGTTGCTAATACCTGCCTTTATTAATAGTCACGGCGAGATTTCCAAAAGGTCAGTGTACAAAGTGTACATTTCCTGCTGTCAAGCTGGTACTCAGGTACCATTTTAGGCAATTAGTAAGGATGGTTACATTAAGAAAAGAAAAAGCAGCCAAATCAAGACATTCATGTGAAAGCTGAGCTAGCACAGTTTATGTAAGTGTTTAATAATTGCCCCAAAAGGCAGAAGCATGTGTCACTACGCACTGCAAAAAACCCAAAGGCAGCTGGGCTGGCTCTAGCTTATATGTCCTTTGATGCAGACATACGGCTGCACAGGATTCACATACCTCTCCAGTGAGAGCTGCTAAAATGTACCTACCTAGAATGTAAGGCTTTACAGCAAAGCATCTGTTACTGCAACGTATAAAAAATTTATTAAGCCAAGACAAGGATTATTAGGAACAGTAATTGAACAGAAAAGGGAAATACATTAGGCTTAAAAGAAATTACTAACGATGTTTTGGAACAGCACCTTATTTAATATTTTCATTAATGACATTACAAAAAATAAGCATAAACTAATGAAATTTGAACATATATTTGAAACTGGGACAAAGTTGACAGCAATATTAAAGGGCTATACTTTTAATAGGAAGAATTTAGTAAAGCCTGAAGTAATATAAGCAACATGAAATAAATAAGTGTAAAATCATGTGTTTGTGAACTAAGTCACTTTCTCAAAATAAGGTGATCCTCTGGTTAAAAAGGCAAAAAAAAAAAAACAACAGAGGAGAAAAAGGCTGTAACAGCTTCTGCTTCCTGGAGTCATAAGCAGCTAGAAAGTGACAGTAACAGAATATGTTGCAAAAACTGGTTTTGATACTGCTTCAAAAAATGTTAACAGATAAAACGGGAAGTGAATTTCCGTTGCTGCAGCTTCCTCAGTACTAACACATCTGATTTCTGCAGCTTTTGTAGAACCATGATGTGAAACTGAACAGATGAATGACACACTCTTACTAGAGAAGACTGAGAACATGTCTGTGCTGAACATCCTAACCCAGTGAAAAAGCCTCAATAATTGAAGCTAAAATTACAGCTTTTTTGACGCCTAGGGCTGTGCCTAGAGTCATGCTCAGGGAAGCAACACTACAGCTGTACAGAGAAAGGACTAAGAAATCTTATCTGAAGTAGATTAGGCAAGATTTGTGCCTACTTGCGATGAGTTAGTGAAACTGAAGAACTGCTGTCTGCCTGAGAAAGTCCTGTGGCTGTTCCTGAAGGCTGCCCTTGACCAGCTAATCACAAAGACACATGGACTAAGCTGTGCCCTTCTGTCCAGCATGGGCAGCTGCCACTGCAGGTACAGCACCCAGCACAGGCACAGCAGGACATTCTGCAATGAACTTGGCTCACAAGACCCAGAAGCAGATCAGCAAATAATACTGCAATGTAGCTGGTGTGCCTCGTGATTTCACACTGCAGTCATTATCACAAGTATTCTCCACTAAGCATTTATCAAGTGAGGTGAGAAATTTTATCAAAATTAGTCTCTCTGATTTCCTTCTGTAAGTCAGAAGGCCTCAAAGCACTCAACAGCAGCAGCACACGCGAGTTAAAATGCAAAGTGTGCTGCAGCTATCACGGCAGTAAACAGCAGGTGCAAGGATTTTTTCTTTTCCTTGGTAAGTCTGAAAGTTTGTGTGCTTGGACCCATACCTTATAACATTCATTTGCTAAGGAAGGAGCTTGGGAACTTCCCCTGGTTATTCTTTAGCTCATCATTTGCGCTAGACGGAAGGCTGCTGGATCTTGTTTCCAGCTGAACAAGAGCAAATGACTATTGTCATCAAAAAAGGGACCAAGTCTCTACAAATAAAGTTCAAATATAGATTACCTCAAATAGTTCAAAGCTAGAGCTTTCTTTAGTAATACTTATACTGAATATATTTGCTTGAAAGGGAGCCTCATAGGCATGCCACTTACAGGTACAGCTCTGACTAGAAAGTTTGTTCTTCAGGCAGTTGTATACTCCCAGGGAACTGCCAGTGTAAATTGCCCAAAGTAGTATCTTAGGATGGGACTATCTTGTTCATATTTTGAGCGTTTTTATTAATCAGAGTCAAGTTCAACTTCCTGGAAAAGGTGAAAAGATCTCAAAGGGCCTGTCTAAATAGGCAATTCTCAGATATGAGGTTAGGATATAGTGCATCTGGCTGGACACCAAGATTATTCCATAGCAAAACCCAAAGACCAACCCCTCTCCCCCAGTAGCATTTCAGCAGCACTTCTGATTATTAAGATTAAACAGATCTGTTTGACGGGTTTCCAAAAGGCAAATCAGCTAAAGGAACATAATACTTACTTACACCTTTGACAGAAGAGAAAAATAAAAGGATTCAGCATTTTGGCAGAACATAGTTTGCAAGGAGAACAGCCACAAAAAACCCAAGGCCAAAGCACTAACAGGGGTCCTAGGAACACCATTATTTGTATTGAAGAAAGCCAACATTTTTTCATCTGTCAGAGCAGTTATAGTAGAAATGCACTAGAAACTGAGCTGAAACCTCTAACCAGCTGCACAAGTAATGCAACATGATTTCCACACTTTGGAGAACTACTTGAGCAGCAGGCAGTAGGAGGACAAAGGTTTCTCTTTAAATTTTCTTACCCTTCCTAGCAATATCACTTCCAAGTTCCTCAAGAACTCTGCCCGTTTCTGATGTTGGCAGTACCATTCTTTCTTTCAGGCTCTGGGATATTACATCTGTAACAAGTCTTCCATGAAAAGTGAAAACTGAAAAAGTAAATTTGGATTCTTTTCTAATTTAATATTATGAGCAAATGCTGAAAGACTGAGTGGCAAAAAAAAAAAAAAAAAGAAAAAGAAAACTGCAATTTACATATTCATTGAGTAATTTGTATAATCAGAAGAATTAAAAGGTCATTACTGGAACACCTGCCTCTTAACAGATGTAGAAGAATGAAGGCCAAAGTATAGTTTTTATGAAGACACTGACAAACATTTGGCAGACCCACAGACACCTGCTGTGGCAGCAGTATTCTTTTTGGTCAGGCTGCTGTGGTGGGTATGGTAAATCTGGAATTCATAAATACAGCGTTATGAGCTGTGCTGGCTTTGGCTGGGGTTAGGATTGATTTCCTTCAAATTAGCTAGTGAGGCTGTGTTCTGTATTTGTACTGAAAACGCTGTTGATAACTCAGGGATGTTTTCATTATTGCTGAGCAGTGCTTGCACAGAGTCAAGGCCTCCCCTGCTCCTCACCCCACAGCACCAGTGAGCATGCTAGGGCTGCACAAGCAGCTGGGAAGGGACACAGCTGGGACAGCAGACCCCATCTGACCCAAGGGATATCCCACACCATATGACATAAATCTGGAAGGAAAGTTAGTGGGGAGCTGCTGCTGCTGCTGCTGGGTAACTGTCTATGCATCAGTCAGTGGTGAGCAAATGTTTTCATTTGCAGCACTTGTCTTGCTTGGGTTTTATTTTCCTCTCTCTGTTTGTCCGTCCCCCCCCCCCCCTACATTAAAAAAAGAATATAAGAATTGAAAAGCAATAAAACTGGTTTTTTATCTCAACCCACAAGTTTTTTTCTCACTCTACCTTTCCAATTTTTCCTTCATCCCACCAGGAGTGGGGGACATGAGCAACTGGGTGTGTGGTGCTTAGCTGCCAGCAGGGATTGAACCATACCATGAGCATAGATATCTAATTTGCAGATAACTCAGTTAAGGCAGAATAGCATTCTATTACTAGTTTTAGGAGAGCATCTGGTAGCATTGAGAAAATTAAATAAGTGGCTTGCATGTCTGCATTATCTGCATCATTAGTATTAATTCATAAAAACAGCTAAATACAAAACAATTTAACTTCTGCATTAATCAAGTAAACATTTAATAGCGAGGGCATTTCTCCTCCAGTGTACTTGTCACTGAATCAGAAATATTCCAGTTGGAAGGAAGCTTAGGAGAATATCTGATCCAATCACCAGCTCATGCAGGGCTAACTTTAAAATTGTAAGACAATGGTAGGGGCCTTAGATAGCCAAGATACACATCTGCAAGGATGGGTGCTCCACTGCTTTTCTGAGCAACCTCTTCTTCCATTGCCAGTTTCAATTTAGTCCCATAATGATTATTTTTTTTCTCCCATCCAGCAAGAATTTCTCCTGCTGCAAGTTGTTTCTGTTGCTTCATATTCTCTCCATGTGTACCTCTGAGAAACGTCTTTTCTTAATCCTCATCCAGGCAGGTAAAAACAGCAGTAAGATCACTCCTCTGCACTTGCCTAGGCTGGTGTATGGCATTAATCCACTGAAGAAAGAAAGAGTTTGTTGACCATTATAAGATTTGTTGATCCTTAAGTCCAGGTTTTCAAGATCTCATGGAATGGGACAGCCCTCCCCTCTGTGAGTCTACCATTACGCCCAAGTTGGTGTCAACAGCCCGAGGTTGCATTTCATCCCATGCCCCAAACTTTTAATAAAACTGTTAAATAGTATTAGCAACAGTATCTGCACTGAGGAAGGGCACTAGTAACCAGCTTTCAATCTGCTGCTGTAGCATCATTATTCATCAAGTCTGATGATGGAGCCAGTTTCCCACTCACCAGCCCACCTCCCCTCCCACTTGGCTGTAAGGATACCAGATAAACCTGGGTGAAAGTCATTGCTAAGGACAAGAAAACTGACATTCTCTGCTCTCCCTTCTTCCACACAAGGGAGGGAAGTTTTGTTGGTTTGGCAGACTTGGCCCTGGTGAATTCATGATGGCTGTTCTCAATCACCACTTTTTCCTTCACATGTCACAAAACAAAATTTATTTTCATAACCTCTAGGAATATGCTCTGTAGTCTTTCCAGGGACTGAGGTCACCTGCTGCCTCAAACTCAAAATATACATCTTTTGTAAGGTACAAGTATCATTTGTTTTATAAAAACAAAGATATTGGTTTTACATGCCCCCCTCCCCTACCCCCCATAAAGCATTTTTATACGAAATAAAGTCTTTACAGCTGTTAAAAAAATCTTTACTATTACACGATTTCTATAGGCAATTTTACATGTTTCCTGGTTTGAATGTACAGAATACCAGAAAACAAACTTTAACTACTAATAAGTTTACAAGATTTTTTTTTTTTTTGTTTTATAAAACAGTGCATCTTCCATCCCCTGATTTTCATGACTAAAGTTTCCGCATGGTCAAGGATTCAGAAATTCATCCAAAACTTTCAGAGATGATTCACACAGGATCCTGAAATGGCATAAATACATAAGAGGGTTAGATATGCTAAATCCGTCCCCTACTATTTGATTTCTCAGAGTACAGTTACAGCACAATTTCTTTGACCAGTTCTTCCGTATTAGTTTAAGTATTACATATGCCTTTACAAATTACTTTTGAAATAGGTGGAGATTTTTCTTTCAACTTTTCCATCTTTCTGCTGATCATCTCTTGCTACAGCACAACCTACAGAGAGCCAGTTTAAATTACTGTGTCAGTTCAAACACACTTTCTAATATTTCATCGTCTATTTAAAGAACCCACTCATTTTCTTCACAGCGCTTGTACTCTTTTTTTCAAACACAGTCAAATGCTTTACCAGTAATTCATACTAAGGCTGTTTTTCATCTCTTTACTTTCTTCCTTTCTCCCTCATTCTTCAGCCTTCATAATTCTTCTCTCCACCTGTGACAATTTTTTTACCAAGCCTGAACTATCTATCTTATTTTTATGAGCAAGTGCCTCTGTCAGCTGTGTATACACCCATATTAGTCCCTCTTCCACTTTCCTTTGTCTCCCATTAATCCTCAAACAACCGCAAAGGCCACCTCTGAAATTACCATATGGCGGGCCCTTATCTTCTTGCATTCCCTGACTCAGTTACCCAGCCTTTGCAGTCCCATTCTTATGCAACTTCTAACACTGCTCTAAAACATCCTCAAATGACAAAACCAGGCACTTCGGTCTTCTGTCAAATCATTATTTCACTGTTAAACACTACAAATTTTATCCTTCATGTTACTTTTGTAAAAGATTTGCCTGTATTTCTCAACCATTTTTTTCCCCTCTATATTTTATTATTATAGTACTGGACTGATGTCCCAAATAAGTAAAGTTAGTCAGTCGCTAATCATGATGAGTTAGGGGATTTGTCATGAGATGCCACAACCTGAAATACAAGAGGCACCACCTCTGCACTTTCATGGCAGTACACTGGATGTCAGGGCTCCCTGAATTCAGACTGCTGTGGCTGTGTCACATACTTCTCTCTCTAGTGCTACATCCTTTAACCATGGAACTGAGCTGTCAAAATAAGCTAGTGTCATAGTGTACTATAAAATTAGTATAATTAAGTAGTGTGAGTTTAGACAGTGCTACGTGGTACAAATTTTATTTTGTTACAATTTAAAGCTAATGAAACAATGGATCAGTAATGCGAGACCATATACTTGCCACACATGGGACAACAAGTTGTCATTCAGAGTTGATGTGCGCTTCCCCAGACAGACAAATTTAAGTCAATTTTACCAGGTACTTTTCCAGTGAACTTTTAGATCGGTGGCAGACACATCAAACAAAGTTGTATTACAAACCAATTTAAGAATCACTATTTATAGGTGCATTAAGAGTGCAATACAGAGTTGGGATGCTAGCTAAATGATAATGGTAAATAAATATAATTCACTAAATGTCAATTCTAATACCCGTACATCAATATGCTAATTAAAGGAAAACCAAAATATTAAGTAAAAGGCATAACTCTAGTAGCACATTTGGTTTTATAAGGCAGTGAACATTTTTCTCTAGCCTCCACATCACTGCACTGACAGCTTTATTTGTATTTTTTATAAGGCATAAATATTTGCATTTTATAAACTAATGTGTGTTCCTTTACTCTTGAGGAAATTCTTTCAACATAAAATATGTTGTCCAGAATTCTTAAGTGCACTGAACAGCATTTTAAAAGTAACAGATGCACAGGGATATCTTAAACGGCTAACTCAGCTGAAGAGGGAAGACTAAATTACAATGAAAGGTTTTGCTTCTGAATTAGCACAACAATTCTTTGTTTAATGGCAGCACTTTAATTACTACACCAGACAGCATTTTTACCTTTTTTGTCTCTTTGCTAATATGTAATAGATTACTTCTAAGTGTAAATTTAAGATGCTGGCACAGAATGCCAAGTCTCTTGGGAAATTAAAGAATGTCACTATTTCCTGGTATACCTAGGTATTAAATAAAATAATGCCTCAAACAGTTCTAAGATACTGCATCCAGAAGCAAAAAGTAATAATACTATTGAGTTAAAAAAAACCCAGTAATACATTTTAGCGCACATGAGTGCAGCATTGTGTGTTATAAGATTGTGCTCAAGCAATGATCAGAGATCTAGTTTGTAGCATTCCATAACTAAAATGCTGGTGCTTGGTAAGTACAGTAGAATGATAGAATAGTTTACAAACAACAGGACATTGTACCTAATTCCCTTTTATTTATACATTAGCACACTAGTACAAATGGCATATCAGAGGAGGCCTGCTCTAGTCCAGCGTTACGTCTATCCGAGAAAGTGCAAATGCACTTTAAGACAGTCAAGCAAAACCTTGTCACTGAAGAGCTTCCTCCTAACCTTTGTTAGCATGAATTGTTTTACCCTTCTAGCAAGGAAAAAATCCCCAACATACCCATACAAATATGAATCCTCCCAAATTCTGAAAAGCTGTGTGAAGCTTCTGAAATTTGTTACCATATTCCAATTCTGATTCTTGATAAAAATACTTCCCATCATTATGTTCACTTTCCTCATGCTTTAATTTTATCTGCAACGATCTCTTGGTTTTCTATTATTCAAAAGTAGCTATTCATATATAACAAAATTAAAACCCTGTGTAGCATCTTATGTTCTTTATCTGCCCCAAATTCCAGGTTGATTTGTCCCTGTTCACTGGGCAGAAATGTTCGTATAAATTCATAAAGCAATTATCTATGTTCTTACTGAAATTTATAGCCAGTAGTGCACTCAAGAGGCAGCAATTATTCATTTTAATGTGCCTATTTATTTAATCATGTTAAAATTTGCTTTAATTTCTCAGCCTTTTCTACTGTCTTAAAAGAAATGCAAACTGAATCATGATATTCTGCTGCTCACCTTTCCTTTCCATATCATTATTATTTTAAAAAATATTCTAGTAGAACTCTTGGCAGCCCAACATTAAATGATTTCATAGGGGAAAAAAGAGTGAGGTTTGTTTAGTTTTGTTTCTAAGCTAGGTCCCAACCAAAAGAAATTTGTTCACAGCCAAGCAACTAATTAAATGCATCCAGGCAGCAGAGTTACTCTGACTTTTAGAAGTCCAATTATGTAATGAATTTTTTTTTTAGCAAGATAATTTTTAGTTCTTTATTAATTTTATAATACGGGAGCACACTGTCAACTGCACAAACCACTCATAGTCTTGACAGCAAAATTCCTGTTTTCTATTTACTTAGACCATACAGGAAATGGAAGTGAAGGGTAAGGATCATCGATTCAAAGAACGTCCAAAAAGAGCAGAATAAGATCACCATGGAAAGCTCTCAATGTCATTGTTACATTCAGTTAAATTTTTACCATCTGCATAGGTATGGATTCACATACCTAATACCAAAATGTATTAGCACTACTACAGAAAAATCTTCTAGTAATAAGAAACAAATAGATTCCTTGGTTTGTTACTCCTGCTGCCAACAGAACTGAATTTCAGAACCAAATCCTGCAATGCACAGGGTCAAGTCATAGCACATACAAAAGGAACGTAACAAAACAAACTGAACATGTAAAGACTGCAATTACAGCAGATGCATAGGCAAGACATTAATACTGTGCTGGGCTGAATACCTCAGAGTTTTTTTATCTGCTGTTTTAAACCTTGCTATCATTCATAATGCTCTCTATTACGCAAGTACAAAACCAAGGAAAATGACTGCAGAGGAGGCATAGGAGAGGGTAGTGTTAATTTCCCACAGTACATTTACCTTTCAGGGCAGCTATATTCTTCTGTGGCAACATCCTTGTGTGTTACCAGTTTCCTTTGAATAGCAGGTGCAATATCCTTTAGAAGTGACATTTTGTGCTTACCTAATTTGAAATAAGATTATGCTGAAAAGTTGGACAAAAATAGTGATTTGCATAAAAAAACCTTCAGCATATTTTCAGTGTATTTTTTTAACATAAAAGAATGTTTAATGAAAGGTTAGATTTTAAGTTAAGATTTTCAGTGTCCTGGATCAATTGCTGTGTATTACAACAAATCATAGAGACGAATGTTATGAGTTAGCAGACAGTTGTATTTCTAAACTCACTGCATAAAGATCGAAAGTCCAAAGCTTAAAGATATAATTTACAAGTTATATATAACCTTAAATCCCGTAGAAAAATGGTAACTTAACAGGATAAAGGGAAGCGTCTCTTAAATTGTGTAAGAACTTATGTAGCACATAGGAAAAAAAGAAAGAAATACTATGGGCAAAAATGGTTTGACTGACCTTTAATTATGATCACAATGCAGACAGTAGCTGTTAGACTAAAAACACCTTCAATTTCTTCAGAGAGAATGCATTCCTTTAATTCATTTAAAAATGACCTAATTAAAAAATAAAGCAAAAATATACTAAAAAACGTTTCTCTCAAAACAGAAGGGGACAGATCAAGTCTGTGATTATGCTACCCTGCCACCATAGCTTCAAGGATCCCAATAACTACTGCTTTTGCCTGCAGGGTAACTGAAGATTACATGCTGCTTCTGGAACTGAAAATATCTGAGTTAGCAGAACAGTAAATTCCTTGGAAAGAAAATAAAAATTATATGGAATTCAAAAACTAAAATAGATGACTTAGGGAGAACAGTGATGGGAGACATTATTGTGGGGATCTGTTACAGACCACCTGAGCAAGAGGACTCTGTTGGAGAAACGCTCTATAGACAGACAGGAACAGCCTCATGCTCGCAGGCCCCTGTTCTCATGGGGGACTTCAACCACCCTGATATCTGTTGAGCGGACGGTACAGCCCAGCACAAGCAGTCCAGGAGGTTCCCTGACTCTGTTTTGTTTTTTTTCCTGGGGTGTCTGCTTCAGAGTTTGCCTGAGTATGGGAGAAAACTCAGTGTATAGTAACCGT